>PVKA01016366.1:0-40211 GCA_004027165.1 Ctenomys sociabilis | reverse complement strand
ATGGGAACATAATTGATAAATACTTGTATATATTAGGTGCACAATGTGATGTGATGATATATGCTATGTGCGGTGTGATTAAACCTGTGGTGCTGAAATTTTAAAAATTATCATAGTAAAATACATATTATTACTGTTAGTCCCCCTCAAAATATTTCTGCTCACTTTGAATACACTTCTTATTATTCTTATCAGTTTTGAAGCAGTCCTGCAAGTCTTTCTTCATGACCGTCTTTGGCGGCCAGGGCTGCCTCTCTGTCCTAAATCCCAACAAAACCTGTATCTCTCACAGTCTTTTCAGCTTTGAGGACAGAAGTGGCACGTGTTAGGCGTGGTGAACAAGGTGGATGGGGACACATTTGTTTGGTTTTTAGGAACCTGCCTTTTGGATGGATTGCATGAGGCAGCAGCAAGACTCAGAAGAGAAGAGCTCCAGAGCTGCTGGAGAAAGTGACCAGACCACGGGACAAGTGTGTTCAGAATGAGGGCAACATTGGATGGGTGATTAATGGCAATGTGCCATCTACTATAATAAACTTTTATTTTTATTTTTTAATTTATGTTTTTGGTACAGGGTCTCACTATGCAGCTCAGACTCATAGTGATCCTCCTGCTTTCAGCCTCCCCAGTGCTGGGATTATGGGCATGTGGTGGAAGAGAGGCAAAAGCTTTGTTTCAGCAGTGTATGTGTTTTTATTTTTATTATTTATTTATTTATTTATTTATTTATTTATTTTTCTGTACTTAGGGCAGGGTCTATAGGGTGTTCAGGGTCTCACTAAGTAGATCAGACTCATAGTGATCTTTCTGCTCCCAGCCTCTCCAATGCTGGGATTATGGGTGTGTGCCACATCAGCCAGTCTCGGCAGCTGGCTTAGTGCGCCCAGGGTGGGACCGGCAGGGCATGTGGTGCTGGAAATAGAATCCCAGTCCTGGTGCTTGCCTAAGTGGGAGGTTCATCTGCTGAGCTATCTCACTGGCCCTAAACTTTTAAAATTTAAACTTCCACTATATATTTCAATCAGCCTTTGTACATTAATTCTACTTAACATTTTTATCCTCTCATATGCTTTATTGTGGTGAAAACACTTGAGAATTATTCCAGGGGGTAAATTTCAATTATTCAACATATTACTAGTAACTGTGGTCAGTATGCTATAAATAGGTGTCCGGAGAGGCTGTATATTCTGAACATTATCATCTCTCTCTCTCTCTCGCTCTCTCTCTTTTTTTTTTTTTTGGTTCTCTTTTAATGGAATTTCATTGTTGTTGAGTTGTAGTATTTCTTTACATATTCTGGATCTTATCTCTTTTTTTAGTCAGGTATGTAATTTCCTTTTTAATATTTTTAAAGACTACAAAGTAGTGATAGGAAAAAAAAAAGCAGCATTAGAAATGATACAAAATTTCACTAAATAGGGCCTGCCAAATAGCTCAGCAGATTCAAGTGTCTACAAGCAGGCGCAGGGACCAGGGTTCGATCTCTGGGCCTGCCTTGCTGGCCTTACCCCCAGGACGTGCTGAGATGCAATTGAGACTAGGAATGGTGGCGCCCCTGTAATCCCAGCTCCTGGAAGGCTATAAAAAGGAGAATTACTACGAGTCCGATGTAGTAGTGAGACCCGGAACACCCCGTACACCCTTCGCTAAAATACAAAAAAAGAAAAGACCAGCAGAATTCAGCAGTATAATTATCCAAACTATACTGTATAAATACCTAAATATAACTTCTCTTCTTTCATTTTTCCTTTTCCTCATCCCAGATATGTGATTTTGAAATATTTATCCTATTCTCAAAACTGTCATATCTGCTTATTGATTTTGTCATTTGATGCACAAAGTTTTAAAAGTTTATTTTTTTAAAATTTTGTTCCCTGTGTTTTTGGTGTACCCAAGAAATTATTACCAAGCTCATCATTATAAAGCTTTCCTCAAATATTTTCTGTTCAGTTGTTAGTAGTTTCAGCTCTCATGTATCCATGTTTGATTCACTTTGAGTTGATTTTTGTAAATAATATAATGTATGGCCCCAAGTTAATTATTCTGTATGCATATGTTCAGATTTTCCAATTCTACTTGTGGAAAAAACTAATATCCCCACAATTAGTATCTCTTAACAGTTACATAAAATTATTTGGACATATTAATGAAATTCTCTCTTTTTTTTTTTTTTTTCTTTTCCTTTTTTTGTACGAGGGATCAAACTACAGAACTTATACTTGCCAGGCAGGCACTTATGCCACTGAGCTATATCCCTGGCCTTTAAGGATTTATTTCTGTACTAACTGTTATATCCTGTATTTTATTCTACTAATCTAATTTAATGTCATCATCATGTCTTTTTAGTTAGCATGCTTTGTAATATTTTTGAAGTTGAGAAATCTGAGACTTCTAACTTTGATCTTCTTTCTTAAAATTGCTGCTGGCTATCCAGGATTCCTTGAGATTTCACATGAA
Source organism: Ctenomys sociabilis (assembly GCA_004027165.1). NCBI lineage: Eukaryota > Metazoa > Chordata > Mammalia > Rodentia > Ctenomyidae > Ctenomys > Ctenomys sociabilis. The sequence goes on along the minus strand of PVKA01016366.1, from coordinate 37,754 downwards.
TGTCAGCACAGAGTTTTCTCTTTCTGAAAAAATATCACAATGGTAATTATAATAAAGTTTCTATTAAATCTGTCTTTACTTTGCTTGCACTGACACCTTAACAGAACTACATGTTCCTGTTCATAAAAATGTGATGTGTTTATTTATTTATGTAGTTTTTAACTTCTTTCCACCATGTTTTATAGTTTGACTATTTTCTTCCTGATTAAATTTATATCCAAGTTCACTTCTTGCCATCCACTTAGGAGCTCTGGCGTTTCTGCGTTATTCATAAATATTTACAGGCTTGCTGAGCTGACCTTTCTGTCATTGTGTAATGTCTGTTTTTGAATCTTGTAAAGGTTTTTAAGTTATGCTTACTTTGTTTGATCTTAATATAGCTACCTGGGCTTTCTCTGTGCGCTACTATTTAAAAGGAAACAATTTTTTGAAAATATTCTTTGCCTTTAAACCTTTGCAGTGGTCGGGGGAGATAGCTCAGTAGACTAAGCACCTCCCTGGCAAGCACAAGGCCCTGAATTCAATCCCTGGTACTGCAAAAACAAAATGAAGCAAAACAAAACAAAAAAGAACAACAAAGACAAAACCAAAAACATCTGTGCATGTTCTTAGATCTAAAGGATATATTCTATGGATGATTTGGGCTAGATTTCTGTCCTTTTAAAATCCACTCTGCAATCCATCTTTTAATTGGGGAACTTAATCTATTTCTATTTAAAGTACTTAAAAATGAGGAAACACTTGCTATTGCCATTTTGTTGTTTGCATATATGTCTTAAATCTTTGTATATTTTATTTTATTAGTACATGTTTACAATACATGAAGTTTGCATTCATCTTAGCTGGTAGATGGTAACACACCTTGATTCTTTTTGATCTCCTCCTATCAACCTCTAAAGCCCCTTTCCCCATTTGCATTGTTATTGTTGTTATTACGTTTAGCTCATATTTGTGATATGCAATGCCATATTCATTGTGGGCAATTGGTCCATGTAAGTGATACATCTTACCCCATTTTATCTCCCCTTTCCTTGCCTCCCTCCTCTGCCCTTCACCGCTTAGATGCCTTTCCATGTGCAAGAGAGATCTTGTGTCCTTCTATTCTTCCTTTTTGTATTCTTTTCCACATTCAAATGAGAGGTACTATACAGTATGTAAGTTGTGCTAGATTTGTTTCACTCAACATATTTTCCAGGTACATCTCTTCTACATATGTCTCTAGTTCGTTCTTCTTTATAGCGGAATAGTATTTCATTATATGTAGATGCCACATTTTTATCCTGTTCATCTGCTGATGGACATGGCCTGCTTCCAAGATTTAGCCATTATGAATTGTGCTGCTGATAAACATTGCTAGGCATGCATTGCTGTAATATGATGTCTCTAGCTCACTTGGGAAGATACCTAACGGGAATAGTTCGGTCAACAAAATTTCTAATTGTAGTTCTTTGAGAAATCTTCATACTAACTTCAATAATGGTTATACTAGTTTGCGTTTCCACCAACAATGTAATAGAGGTTCTTCTTTCCCACTGGAGCCACACCAGAATTATTCATCTGTTTATTTATTGTTTGTAGTACAGGGTCTGCAAGGTCTCACTGCACAGATCAGACACATAGTGATTCTCCTGTGTTCAGCCTCCCAAGTGCTGGGATTACAGGCAGGCGCCACCATGCCCAGCCTTAGTTATACTCTCAGCATGCCCCAGGGGCCAGGGCAGCATGGCACTCTGGGGACCAAACTCTGGTCTCTGCGCCTGTCTGAGCGGGCACTTTAGTTACTGAGCTATCTTGCTGGCCTTCCGAATTTGTTATTCTGTGGTTTCTTGATGGTTACCATGCCTCTGGGAGAAGATAATACTGATGTGGAATCGTAGACTTCTCACAAACAGAATCTGGAAGGCTGGACATGCACACATGGAGCCCCCCTATTACAAAAATCAATACAGAGTGGATCAAATATGGACTCTTAAGAGCTAAAACTGTAACAACTTAACAGAAAATATTGGAGAAAAGCTTTATAATGTTGCCCATTTGAGATTGCTGTTCCTTTACTACATTTTGGTTCCAGAATTTGTTTTTATGTTTAAAATAATGTGAGTCTTGTTGAATCTTTTATGTTCTTTATATATTATTTTCTTGCTTTTTATATTATCCTTATTAATTTTTGGTGTGGATATTTAAAATACTTGTTTACAAATTTTGGTGAAGTAAGTCAGAATCTGGTTTTTAGTTATTTTCTGGAGACTTAATTTTTCTTTGAAGGCCAGCCAAATAGCTCAGTGGATTAAAGCGCCTGAAAGGACCTGCCTTTGCGGCCCCTCCCCTGGGACTCGCTGATTGAGACTGGGTGTGGTGCAGGCCTGTAATCCCAGCTCCTGGGAGGCTGTAAACAGGCAGATCACTACAAGTCCAATCTAGTAGTGAGATCCTGAACACCCTGTAGATCCTTCCTTGAAATTACAAAAAAATTATTTTTTCTTTGAGTGGGTTATGTTACCCTGTTTATTTTTGTCTTGTCTGTTTCATTGAAGATTAGACATTTTTAACATTTTATTTTAAAGAGAAAAAAAACAAAACAACTAGAGCAGAGACAAAAACAAAGCAACATAAGACAATAAAAATGGTACAGAATTTAAAAACAAGAATGCAAAATTAAGAGTTGCCCTTATATTACATATTTCTATCATCAAATTTGTTGCTTAGATTACCAGATACATGTGTGCAAGATTCATCAAATGATTAAACATTACTTCTTCCTTTCAATAAACTTTAATTTTTTCCTTGTCATTTATATTTTTTATTTTTTAATTTATTTTAAAGAGAATATAAAAATAACAGATAAGACACAATGTGGTGGCCCACCTGTGTCGCTCTCCTCAAAAGAAGAGCAATCATCCTATTTTGGCTGTGCCTGACCCTAATGCCCTGTACTGATACGAGCAGGGCTGCCTGGGACTTTTCCTTATACCTTCAATAGGCTTTAAGCAGTGCACAATGGTGTAGCTGATGTGCTGGTGGCAGTCTTTGAAGACGGCACGCATGTTTCCCTGGTAGCCCTCACCTGCTGCTCGTTAATATGAGCTGGGTCAAGACAAGATGAAGAGCCAGTGCTCCACACTGTCAGCTGGGGTCAAGCCTGGAGACAGAGGCTATGACTTCCTGGGCTTCAAAGATTACACGACAGAGCTGAGGCACTGGACTCCAAAGCATTAGATACTAACTCAATAGTGTAATGCAAATTACTTTTTCTGCATATTCTTCTCTCTGTATATCACAGAGGTAGATGCAGGCCTCCTACTTAGCCCAGCTAACAGTACTCACTCACTTCCTGCCCTTCTCAGGCATTCATCCTCAAGCCACTCCTTCTTCATGACTGAATAAAGCCTGGGTTTGTCCCTGGGTCAAGCCCTTTGTTCTGGATAGCCATCACATGGCTGGACTGAGGACCCCTTGGGTCTCCATAACATAAATATGCCTTAGTGTCTTTATTCTTGCTGTGGGTTGCATTGGAAGTGGTAGACTGGAATTAACTTGATGATGTAAAGTCAATTGAAGGGATAAGGAAATAATTTATCTATGGGATTCCAAATATAAACTTCCTGGACTGATATGAGGACTGGAAAGTGTTCATTATATTTGGTACCCAACATGGGATGCAAACCCATGACCCTGAGATTAAGATTCAAACCTGTTTTGGTCCTTGCATTAGAAATAAGGTTAGGCACAGCCAAAACAGAGACAATTGCTCTTTTTTTTTTTTTTTTTTTTTTTTTTTTTTTGCAGTACTGGGGATCAAACTCAGGACCTTGTGCTTGCCAGGCAGGTGCCTGTGCTGCTGAACTGTATCCCCAGCCCCCTAGTTGGTCTTCTTTCAAGAAGAGTTACTCAGGTGGTCCTCCACAGCATTCGAGACAACACACACTTAGAAAAAACAAGATGAAACATATTCAACCACAGTTATTATACTATATATTGCTCTCTTCAGTGTAGTTGCTCAGATCACAGATATGATCATATAAGGTAGGTCAAAGTAAAAATTTTAAACATTACCTGCTATCTTTAAAAAACTGATAGAAATTAGTAGTACAATCAGTTAAGCTATCCTGTGTATATGCTTACATGATTTTCCTCCTTTTTTTTTTTCCTAGCTTTTCTCCTTTCCCTCATCTAACTTGTTTATTCCTTATGTTCAGTTCTTTCTGTTCTACTGTATCTGTTATATTTTATTTCTTCTTTCAGATTTTATTTTTTCTTTTAGGCTCTTACACCAAGTAAACAATACAATACTAACATATTTGGGTCTGATTTGTGTCACTTATTAGTTTAGCCTTATTTGCACCCATTTATGTATAAGGTCCCCAAGTTTTTCTTTATAGCTGAGTAATACTCCATTGTATAAACAAATGAAACCAAAACAAAACTTATCTTCATCCATTCCTTAGGTGATGGGCATTTGAATTATTTCCAAGATTTGGGTATGATTGTGTTGCTATAAACATGTACACTGTGCTATGATATTTTTAGTTCTTTTGGAAAATACCATATAGGGAAATAGCTGGGTTGAAAGGGACTTCCAATCCTAGTTTCAAAAAGATCTGTTAATTATGTATTTGGTACAGGGTCTTGCTATGAAGCTCAGACTCGCTCACAGTGATCCTCCTATCTCAGCTGCACCAGAGCTGGGATTACAGGCATGTCCCACTATCCCCAGTGTCAGTGTTCGGCATAGCATGTGATACCAGGCACCCATCGCAGGTCTTTGCACTAGCCAGGCAGGCACTTTGACTGCCAATCTATCTCCCTAGCCCCAGTGCTAGTTTTTTGAGGAGTCTCCACGTGAATATTGGTAGTGATTGTGCTGGTCTATATTCCCACTAACAGAGGAGATGGATTCCTTTTTCTCCACAGCCTCTCCAGTACTTGTTATTAGTTGATTTCTTTATGATAGCCATTCTTTCTGGGGTGAGATGGTATCTCAATGTTGTTTTAATTTACATTTCTTGAATGGTCAGTGCTGTGGAACTTTTTTATATTTGCCATTTGTATTTTTGAATTGTGTCTTTGAATTTTTTTTCTATGTATTTAGTACAGGGTCTATAGGGTCTCACTACACAGATCAGACTCATAGTGATCCTTCTGTTTTCAGCCTCCCAAGCACTGGGGTTACAGGCAAGCACCATCATGCCCAGTCTCAGTCACGGTCTCAGTGTGCCCTGAGGGTGGGGCTGGCATGGCATGTGGTGCCCAGGATCAAATCCTGATCCCCATGCATTGCCTAAACATGCACTTTAGTCTGCTGAGCTATCTGTCTGGCCCTTGTTTTTGAATTTCAGGGGCCTGATGTTTTTCTTTGTAGTTATTTATATGTCTGACATAGAAGTCCTCTGTCTGAGTGGTTGTTGTTTAAGAATTTTTCTCCAATTATCTTTTTACTCTGTTAGTGATTTATTTTCATATGCAAAAAACTTCTCAGTAAGATGATATCCCGGGGCCTGGAAGATGGCTCAGTGGAATAAGTGCTGCCCTGGCAAGCGCAAGGGTCTGAGTTCAAACCCCGGTTCCGTAAAAAAAAAAAAAAAAAAAAAAAGATGAAATCCCTATTATTGACTCCTTGAAGTAGTTCCTATGCAGATTGGTTTTTGTTCAAGAACTATCTGCCTACTGCTTCGTCTTCATAATTTCCACATCATTTCTTTTCCAGCAGATTTAAGTATTTCTGTTTTAATGTTTATATCTTTAATCCAATTTGGCTTTATTCCAGTGCATAAGGTTAGATCTGGATCTAGTTTTAGTTTTCAACATGTAGAAAGCCAGTTTTTCCATCACCCTTCTTTCTTCTAGTGAACATGCTTAGCCCCTTTGTTGAACATGAGGTGCTGTACCTGCACCTTCTAATCCATTCCATTTGTCCTCAGATCTGGTGGTTTTTTCCCCCAGTACCATGCTGATTTTATCACAGTAATCTTGTAGTACAATTTCAACTCAGGTAATATAATGCTTCTTGCATTGCCTTTGATTGCCTTTGCTATTCTGGGTCTCTTCTGGTTTCAAATAAAATTTAGGAATATTTCTTCTAGATCTGTAAGGTACATTGATGGTGTTTTGATAGGGATTGCATTAAATCTGTATAACAATTTTGGGAGTATGGTCATCTTCACAATGGAATATGTTTCCACTTTCTGAAATCCTCTTCAATCTCTTTTACTGTAATTTTCACTGTATAGATTTTTTACAATGGTTAATACATTGCTTATTTTTTATTAATTTTATTGAGAAACAAATAGCAATGAGACAGTTTCAAAACAGGTTAGTAGGAAAGTTACAATAATTAATACATTGTATATTGTTGTCTTCATAGTAGTTATTCATAGTACAAGATGCAGAAATGATATTCTGTCCAAACACTGTGAATATAAATCTTTCTTCTCATTGTATAGATCTTTTACTTCATTTGTTAGGTTCATTCCTAAGTATTTCATGTTTTGGGATGTTATCATGAAGGGTATTATTTCTCAAATTTCTCACTCAGTGTGTTTGCTATCTGTGTAGAGGAATGCTATTCATGTTTGGGTGTTGACTTTCTATCCTGTTATGCTACTGAATTAGTTTGTTAATTCTAGGAGCTTCCTGGTAGAATTTTTTGGGTCTTCTGTAGAGTATCAAATCATCTGTGCACAATGATGCTTTAACTTCTTCTTTACTTATTCTTATTCCTCTTATTTCTCTTTCTTGTCTAATGGCTCTGGATAATGTTACCAAACTATATCGAATAGGAGTGGTGATAGTTGACATCCCTGTCTTGTACCTGATTTTAGACCAAAAGCTTTTATGTTTTCTTCATTTAGAATGAGGTTGGCTGTTGATTTGTGATAGATGGCTTTTATCCTATTGCTATATAGGCCATCTATTCTAATTTTCTGTAGGGTTTTATCATGAATGACTGTTGGATGCTTTTTCTGCATCTATTGAGATGCTCATATGGCTTTCATTTTTGACTCTGTTGATATGATGCATTACATTTATATATTTGTGTATGTTAAACCATCCTTGCATCTTTGGGATGAATCCTAACTGGTCATGGTGTATAATCTTATGATTTGCTACATTCTGTTTAGTAATAGTTTATTGAAGATTTTCACATCTATAGGGAGACTAGCCTATAATTCTCTTTTTCATGTGGGTCTTCCTTCAGTTTTGGAATCAGTTTAATATTTGTCTTCAGAAATGAATTGGGAGTATTGCTCCCCTTTCCATTGCACTGAGCTTGAGAAGTGTTGGGATTAAATCTCTTCTAAATTTCTTGTAGAATTCAGCTGTAAATCCACCAGTACCTGGACTTTTCTTTGTAAGTTTTTTTTATTACATTTTTTATTTCATTTGCTGATATTGGGTTAGTCAGATTTTCTATCTTTTTTATTCAGCTTTATTAATTTTTACCTGTCTGGGAATCTGTCAATTTTCTGTGAGAGGAAAGATTTTTCGAAGTATCTATTTATGTTCTTCTAAATTTTCACAGGATCTGTAGTATTTTCACACTTTTCATTCAAAGATGAGACATTTGAAAACTCTATCACCTTTTCCAGTCTTCACAAACTGGTTTTGAGCAGTGAAAAAACTTCACTAAACTGTCTGGTGTGATGAGTCTTTGCAGATTTGCTCTGAGGCATGCATTTTCCTTGGGTGGGTATATATATATATATATATATATATATATATATATATATACATACATGTGTGTTTGTGTGTGGGCAGCTGCATGTAGACTTTTCTATTTATCCATGTACATGCTAACTAATATCTTAGTTCCCCTAAACATCGCACCCCTGACTCTCTCAGGCTAGTTGGCACCTATTTGTATGCATGTCCCCAGGACCTTTAGGTCTGAGACCTTCACAGCCCTGAGGCACCCTGGTGTAATCTGTATGTTAAACTATAGTCTATATATTAAAAGTTTTTGAATACTGCTAAAAATTGCAATAGTGTACCCAGTACAGAAAGTATAAGAGTTTTACCTTCCAAACCGTAGACTATCTAAAGTGCAACAGCAACAAACTCACTTTTCTTTTAGATAGATACAAACCAACTTGTGTGATTGCTGGATCCTATGAAATCAGTATATTAAACAGATGTCTGCACTCATGTTCATTGCAATATCATTCACAATAGCTAAGATATGTGATCAACAATAGATAATGGAAAATGAAAACATGTGTGTGTGTACACATGGATATCTTCTACCTTAAAAAAAATTAAACAACATGAACTAGAAGGACATTATCTTAAGCCAAATAAACCAGGCACAGAATGACAAGAGCTCCATAGCCTGACTAATAGGTAGTTTCTAAAAAGTGAATCTCCTAAAAACAAAGAGCAGTGTTAGGGTGGAATGGGGCTTTATTCTCCAGGCTATCATGACTGATGGGGAAAGAATGTGCACCCAGCTGCAAGTGGCAGGTGGCCACGCTTACTGAAGATCACAGGAAGTTGTGCTCTGAGTAAATTTGTGCTGACAAAAAATAAGGCACAGACAGAAAAAAGTGCAGTGTGACTGAAAAGAAAAAGGGTTGCACTCAGGAAGATCACTATGAGTTCAGTCTAGTAATGAGACCCTGAACACCCTGTAGACCCTTCCCTAAAATTAAAAAAAAAATGTAACAGATATGTTTTTGAAATTGTAAAGCTATAAACACTTATGTCAATAAATTTGAGAACTTTGATACATTTTTGTAAATACGATTTAAGAAGGCTCAAAAAGCTTGAGTAGCAATAGCACCATTAAGTAAATTATTTGTATAACTTCCTGTGAGAAAAATATTCACCTTTAATGGTTTTTGAAATAAGTTTTACAAAAGTTTCATGGAACAGATCATTTCAATTAAAAACTCTTCTAAGATGAAATAAAAACACTTTCACCTCAAGTTATAAGGCAAAGATTCCTTAATACTTAATAAAATAAAGACAATGAGAAGAAAATTATAAAATACCATTACTCATTGCAGACGAAACATTGCCTAAGTGAATCTAGAATTAATTTCAAAAGAATCTTTTGTGACTAAATTGACGTTGCATAGAAAAGATCCTAATGAGTTTGGACATAGCTCAGTGGGAGAGCACATTAATGTAATTCACTCTGTGAGCAGTTTGATAGTAGTCAATAATTATGCAAGAAGACTTTAGTAGCAATAAATCATTAATTATCAACATTTGGTAAGCAAGGAAAATGAAAGTTTAGTTATAGAGAGTCATGTACTGAAATCTACTATAAACATTTAATTATGGAGCAGTAGAAGTATTAATTTTAAAATAATAAATATGGGGCTGGGGAGACAGCTCAGTAGAATAAGTGCCTGCCTAGCAAGTGCAGCATCCTGAGTATAATCCCTGGTACTGCCCAAACTAAAAATAAATAAATAAAATACAATAATTAATATGACAAGAATGGTCACTTTCAGGATATATATATCTCTATATCTATATATAGAAATGTATATCTATTTATAATTTCCGATTTCTAGGAAGTGCAACAAAAAAGAAAAAGAGAAGATACAAAGATGAAGAAAAGAAGTCAGATTATCATTGTGGGAATTTGATAGAATGACTGTATAGATAAATGCAGATGATTTGCTGAAATATATTAGATTAGAGAGTGAGTATCCGGGCTGGCTAAAGGCAAAATTATTTTATCTTTAAGGAGACTTTTGCTTTCATCCTAGTGGAGTAATAGGAATTGAGTCCATCTCCCCTCGCAGAACAACTGTACCAGCAGACCCTGCTTAACTGGGTGCACAGCTCTGAGAAGGAATTCAGGTGAGGGGCAGCTCCCTACCCAGGAGGATGCCAGTGTCCACAGACTGTCCCTGCAGTCAGGTGATGGGGTAGAAGTCTTGGGTGCCCTGTGAGGAAAGGGCCAGGCCTGGGCAGAGACTCTGCAGCAGGAGCCAGAGGCAGCCTGCACTGTAGCTTGCAGAGGGCAAGAGCGCAGTCTGTAGTGGGGACAGCAGATGCACGCCAGGCAGACAGGGGCAGCCACTAAGGCTAGCGTGTGAAGTTGAATCACAAAATACATCTTTAAAGATGCCAATAAAACTTGAATGGATTAAAAAAATATGCCTGGCAGTATCACCATAGCAGAAGAAAGGATTCAAGAATGTGAGGCACTAACAACTTTAACAGGTCAATGATGACTAGCAATTTCAGAAAACCAAATTCAGTGAAATGTAAGTGTAATATATTACGACCAAACATTGTGTTTCCTAAGATTTACAAAGCTGATGTAACATTCAAAGATTGATTAATATAGTTCATCATATCAATAAAAAAGAAATATGTGATAATTTTGAATGACTTAGAAATTATGTTTGACAAAATCCAATAAACTTTCCCAGGGAAGAAACTCTGGACAAGGAATGGCAGAAACTCAGGCTGAATAAAAGATGTAACTAGAAATCTACAACGCTCTTTTTTTCGGTATCAGGGATTAAATTCAGGACCCTGCGCTTGCCAGGCAAGCATTTGTTCCACTGAATATCTCCCTGGCCCTGTAACATTCCTGATGGGGACAGATGGAGCAGGGGCAGGGAAGTGATAGCACTGCTTCTGCCTGTGCAGGTACAGGATATATTTTTCTATTTTTCGATATTTTCTTTGATTTCCTTTTTCAGAATACTGTCATTTTCACTGTAAAAGTCTTTTGCTTCATTGATTAGATTAATTGCTAAGTATTTGAGTCTTTATTGGTGATTTTTGAATGGCAGTTTTCTCCTAATTTCCTTTTCAGTGGGTCCACCATTAGCATACAGGAATACTACTGATTTTTGTGTGTTGATTTTGTATTATGCTGCATTAATTAATTTAGCTACTAATTCTGAGTGTTTTGGCAGACTTTTTGGGGTCTTCTATGTAGAGGATCAGGTTATCTGAGAGCAGTGATCATTTGACTTCTGCCTCCTTTATTATACGTCTCCTTTTAGTTCTTTTACTTGACCGATTTGAAGGCTACGCTGAACAAGAGTGGTAACAGTGGACAACTTTGTCTTTTCTAATTTTAGAGGAAAGATTTAAGCTTTTGCTTTCCATAGGAAAATAATTACAGTAGGCTCATTATAAATGGTTTTTATCAGATTTAGATGAAGCTCTTGTATACCTATTTTCTTCAGTGTTTTTCTCATGAAAGAATGTTGGGTGTTGTCAAAACTTTTTCTGCATCTGCTGAGATGATCACGTGGTTTGCATCCTTGCTTCTATTTATGTGATAAATAATGCTGATTGATTGATAGATGCTGAACTATCCTTACCTGCCTGGGATGAAGCCTATTGTTTATGATCGCTTTGGTCCTTTGTACGATACTATTTGGAAACCTCAATATTCCACTCAAAGTAATGGATAGGAAAACCAGACAGAAAAAGTAAGGCCTAAAGACCTGAATGATTAATAAGCCAGCTGGCACCTACGTACTAGATAGTTTACCTAAGCTGCTGTGCATGTGAGTCCTTCCGTGTAGACAGTGTGTTAAGAGACAGATCACTAAATGGATATGTAAATGTGGTGTGTCTACAATAAAATATTATTCATGATAAAAGGAACAAAATTCTTTTTTATTATTCATTGTATTTTATTTTAATTTTTAATTTATTTATTTTTTGTCTTTTTGAGACAGGGCCTCACTGTGCAGTTCAGGCTGGCCTTAAGCTCACTTTGTAGTTCCAGGCTGGTCTCGAACTCACATCAATCCTCCTGCCTCAGCCTCCCGAGTGCTGGGATTACAGGCCTGCGCCACCACTCCCAGCTATTCATTATATTTTAAAGAGAATTAAAAAATGATAAAAAGAAAAGAAAAACATTAAAAATTATACAGAATTTCACTAAACAAAATAATAGGAATTTGATAATGGTTGCCATACTACATAATGTTATCTTCAAATTAGTTATTTGGATCACCAGATGTAAATATGCAAAATTGGTTTAAAAAAGTAAGAAATTAAAAAGAAGAAAAAATTAAGCATTAACTGCTCCTTTCAATAGACCAGCAGAAATTAGCAGTACAATTATCTGAGCTATCCTGCATATATACATACATACGTCTTTTTCCTTTCTCTCTTTTGTTCTTTTCCAAACTTTGTATTGTCTTGATAGTGTAAGAACCTGAAAGTGTAAGTAAAATCTGAAAGGTACAATAGATACTGTGAAAGGGAAAGAATCTGTTCAATGAGAAGGGAACAAAATTCTGATGTGCACTATAATATGAACCTTGAAGACATTGTGGTGAATGAAACGAGGTTGTCATAACAGGACAGATATTAGTTAACTCTGCTTCTACAAAGAACCTAGATAGTCATAGAAATAGAAACAGAGAAGACTATTTTATTTTACGTTTTATTATTATCTGGTAAGTAGGGATTTTGGACAGAGGGAATGGAAGCTGTGGGTTATGTCTTTAGAGTATCAGAGGGGGACTAAAAAGGTCCTGGAGGTGAGCAGTGGGGGTGGGTGTATGGATTTAATGCTCCTGACTTCTATGCTAAAATAGAAGACTTTATGCTGCGAATATTTTACTCTGATAGTAAAAAACTGAGGAAAACAAAAAAGAGTAATATAACTAAAGACTCACAGGGCCAGCCAAATAGCTCAGTGGATTAAAGCAGATGCAAGCAGGCACAGGCCAAGGGGTTCAATCCCTGGGCCTGCCTTGTGGGCCCCACACCCAAGGCACTCTGAGGTGATTGAAACTGGGCATAGTGGAGCATGCCTGAAGTCTCAGCTCTTGGGAGGTTGTAAATTGAAGAATCAGTATGAGTCTGATCTAACAGCGAGACCCTGAACACCCTGTACACTCTTCCCTAAAATACAAAAAAAAAAAAAAGACTCAGAAGGATACAGAAAACCTAAAATTTCCTGGGCTAGGGTCAGAGTTTGGTAGCTTGTTTAAAAGGTAAACATTTATCTGCCATATGATCCAATTATTCTGTTTCTCAGCATTTTTTCAGGAACATTTAATGTATAGGTTGACACCAAGACTGGCACAGAAATATTTGTCTATTTTTGATTTGTAATAGCCCCAAATTAGAAATCACCCAAATGTCTATCTGCAGATAGACAATTCATCTAATGGAACACTGCTCAGCGATACAAAGAATTTACATGGCAGGAAGAATCTCAGCACGCACGCACATAAGCGGAAGAGGCCTCACAGCAGTCTCCAAAAAGTTCAGCTTGTGTGATCTACTACTCTAAGAAGCCTAAAAATTCAGGCTCATCTGCAGTAACAGAGTGTCAGTACTTCCCTAGAGCTGTAAGGTGCAGGAGCAGGAGGGAAGATGAACTGCAGAGGAGAACATGGGAGTGGTGGAGGTGATGGCTGCTGTCACTGCTCTAATTGTGTGTGTGTGTGTGTGTGTGTTTGTGTGTCTGTGATGTAGATGTGTATATATAAGATAAAATTTTACACTTTGTGTATATGCAATCATGCATCAATAACACATTTTAGTCATATAACAAAATATCATTTGTCTCAGTTACTTTTTGGTTGCTAAGACAAAAATACTCAGCACCCATAGTTAAAGTAGGAAGGTTTTATTCTAGCTCACAGTTTATAGAAGCTTCAGTTCACAGTTAGCTGGCTCCCAGGCTGTGTGGTGTGGCAGAGGAGGGACAGTTCATACTGTAGCACACAGGACATGGGATAACAACAAGCAGTTGGCAGCTAGCCCACCTTTCCATTATGTTCCTTCCAGGCCACCAGCCTTTTGTATGCCGATTCCATCAGTGGAGTAATTTAGTACCACACATTCTTGAACTCTGTATCACACACCTTAGGTCAAGCCAGCTCCTAAAATCTCCACCTGTAAATTCATGAGGCCTTGGGGGACATCGAGATGCAAGCCATAGCACCATTACATGTCTGTTAGAACAGTTTAAAATTTAGACAACTGCCCACACCCAGTGTCGGAGAGCATATAATGAAGCTGCAACCTTTACACACACTGCTCATAGGTATATTAAATTAAAGTGTCATTTTGGAGACCCTGGAAAGTTTGCACACACTTAAGATGGGTTCACTTTCATACATGATCCACTGGTTACACTCCTAGGGATCTTCTTTGGAGAAATGAGGGCTGATGTGATATCTGCAAAGTGACGTCCAAACAAGAGTTGGTGGCAGATGTTCATTGTAGGTGAAGGTGTAAGAAAAGTAGGGTATATTTGTGCCATAGGATAGAAGTCAACAGCACAGCAAAGAATTAGAGCCTCCAGTAATAGGAAATGTGTGATCTTACTAAAGAGAAAATATAAAACAATTTGGCTATGAGAGAAGCCCAATATAAATGGGTAGACATGCCAGGTTATAAGTAGGAAGATTCAAGTGGACATATTCCCACATTGAACCATGAGTTTATACTTTGTTCTTGAGGGGCAGTCCCCAGAGTCACTCCAAAACCAGCATCATTGCCATAGATGTTTCACCCTTCCTAAAGATTGGTTGAGGACATGCTCTAGCAGAGATGTGACTATATTTTAACTATGTTGGGAAACATCTCTTTCTAGGATTAACACTATCAGTTGTTTGTGTTTAGAAAATAAAGAGCCATGAATGAAAGAGCATGGGACAAAGGGTCTTTTCAATTCTGTGCATATAACTTAGACCCGTACCCATGTAGCACAGGCTCCTCAGTGAAGAATGAGTTCATTCTCACTGTTTATTTGATATTCAGTGGCCTGATGTGATCAACTCATCATTAAGAAAGAAGGTAGTAGGCCTCCTAAGACTATGGCCACTTAATGACAGGCTACACATTGTGATATCATAAGCCCCTCATTAATTAATTTTCTAAGAAAGCTAGAATATTTACAGTTGAATGCTGCTTTTGCTTAAATCTAGAGATAAACAAGCTGCTATTAATTTTTTCCTCCTCAAAATACAGAGGTTCATTTTCTTCATTTAAAGATTAGTGATCCATAGTTTCTGAAGTTTTTGGCATATTCACCTTCGATTTGGCCATACTGGTATCTAAGTAAGGTGATGCCTGGCTAAATTACAGTTATACATCAGTAGTTTTAGGTGCTCTGAAGTGAAAGAGAGGTGTGTATAGAGCCCACATCTCATTAACCCCACTAGTTGCATGAGTCCAGGGTTCTTCAGCACAGACTCTGTCACTGGGCCATTTAGTAGAAGTCTCTGACATCCTTTGACACCTGCTTTGTTTTTGAGGGGAGTCTGCTGCATCTCTATATATCCACCTCTTGTCCCAGCAGCCTGTCTTGAAGACATCACCATGTAGTATGTAATAATGATACAAGCAGATAGATGGCCAAATGTGACCACCATGACACAGCGAAACCAAGTATGAACAGCACAGCACTGACGGAGAGCTCTGAATCCAAGTGTGGACAGCAGAGGGCTGATGGAGAGCACAGAACTTTACTTTAGATAGCACAGTGCTAGTGGAGCACTGGACTCCAGTATAGACCTAGAGGACTGAGGGAGAACAGAGACTCACACTGAAATGGTAAAGCAATGCTGGAGACCGTGGAACCCAGTGTGCACACCACGGGGTGATCAAAATCCCAGAACTTGGTATAGATACCACTGGGTTGGTGTGTGTTGCAGAACTGCAGCGTGAGAACCCTATTTCTGATAAAGAGAAAGCAACTCTTACGGCTTGTGTCTAGATGTCCCCTCAAAGCCTCATGTGGTCATAGAAATTTTTTTTTGGGGGGGGGTGGATAGATGAATCTAGTGTGTGATGCTGGGATCAAAGGCCCAGGGTATGTGGTTACTAAATCAGCCCACTGATTGGATTGGCACTGCCCTAATCTCAGTAGTGCAGATGGATAAGAGAAAAGGGGCAGAAAGAAGGTGTGAAGGTGCCTTGCTGCTCTTGCTGTCTTCTGCCTGCCATGAATTATTTTGCCTGAAGCCAGCCAATTGTGGATTGAGACCTCTACAAACTAGAAGCTAAATAAACCTTTTCTGCCTTAATTTTGGGTTCTGGGTATTTTGTCTTAGCAAAGAAAAGTACCTGAGACAGTGCCACAGGACGGATGGAAGATGTGAACCTCAGGGTGGATATTACCCAAGGACTGAGAGCACATGTCCCCCAGAGTGGGTGTCCCAGTGCTTAGAGGAGAAGCAGGTCCTTGTCAGCATCAGGCACAGAAGGACGTTGCTGAAACTTGTGGACAACACAGGGCTTTTGGAGATCAGAAAGCTACAGCGCAGTTGCCACAGTACTGGTGAACCCACAGATGCCAGTGTGGCCACCAAGGAGCCGAGAGAGCTGACACTGGCTCCATAACCCCACTCTGGACATCAGAGTGCTGATGCAGAGCACACAGTGTCCTCCTGTGGGTCCAGAGTGCTCAGGAGAGCATGACCCAGTGGGGACAGCAGAGTGTGGCTGACAGACCACGGTAGCCTTGTGTGGCCCACTTGTGGTGGACAGTGCTGAATGCCAGCATGGCCACCATGGGTCAGGTGGGAACCCTGGATGTCAGTGCAGATGGCAAAGTATAGGGGGGCCAAGACATGGAGTAAATACCACAGGCTAAAGGGGAGCCCAGAACCCCACTGTGGATACAGCAGGAGAGGGAGGTCAGAGAGGTACGACAGTGCTCTTTATTTTCTAGCCAGGCTTCGGATGTTCACAGAGCTGTTGGTGGCTATAATTTAGAAAGGAGTAGATTTACATCACCTATGCTATGGCGGGTAGGTGCTAGGTTCTACTTATTTGATCTCCCATTCTAATGTTCTTGTATTCAAATGGAAAAATGATATCTTATTGAGACTGACACAGTGTCCAGAACTTTCCTGGCAGTGCGTGGGGGAGCTGCCCCTTGAGGCAGATCCATGTGATGATAGAGCCTTCATTTTTCTATTAAACTCCCCTGAACCATTTCAAAAGTGGCCAGTGTTCCTGTTAGACTCGGTCAACAGAGAACATATGAGCATTTCTGACTCTAGACTTGCCTTTGTCAGCAAGAGCAGTTGGCATATTCTTTTTCCACCTCAAATCAGCTGGATAATGGCCTTAGCTTTCTACTCTATTTCACTTTAAATGTAAGTAATTGTAGATAAGGTTTGCTGAGAGATAGTGGGAGAGAAAAAATGTGGTTTTCCCAGACCTCAGCTCTGTGCTAATAAATACCATAAATTGGACTCTCCCCAGTCACGCTGTAGCATCCGGAAAGGGCTACTGACAGTTTTCAGTTCATGGATTCTGTCCTCCCTAGCCGGCTCACAGATCCTGAAAACCATGATGCGGCAACCAGGCAAACTTTTGCCTTCATTCCTCTGGAGCCAGAGAGCAGCAGAGGCTGACTGGACATGGCCCCTGCTCAGATCTGCGTGCCTCCTGACAGCCCCTATGCAGCGCCACTCACCATGCCTGCAGGGGTGCCCTCGGCTCTGGCGTCTGTGCAGGGTGTGGAGCGGTCACTCCAGGTGGCAGGAGCCCCGACGCAGCACCTGGGGGCTGGGAGCCTCTAAGGGCACAGAGGAGAGGCCGAGCGGGGCAGAAGCCGGTCCTGAAGCTCTGGACAACACAGAGAAAGCTGTGAGGAAGGGTGCTGAGTTGTGACAGGGCAGAGGTGCTGTGCTGTGTGGACCCCGCAGGGCTTGAGCATCATGGACTGGCGTGGTGGAAGAGAGAAGCAAAGGCTTTGTATTAGCAGCATATGTGTTTTTATTTTTATTGTTTATTTATTTTTCTGTACTTAGGGCAGAGCCTACAGGGTGTTTAGGGTCTCACTATGTAGATCGGACTCGTAGTGATTCTCCTGTTTTCAGCCTCCCAAATGGTGGGATTACACGTACATGCCACCATGCCCAGTCTCAATTGCTATCTCAGTGCGCCCTGGGTGGCGGGGCTGGTACTGCGCCGGAGATCGAACCCCAAATGCTGCAATCTGCCCAAGCAAGGGCTTTAGTGCACTGAGCTGTCAGGCCAGTCCTTTAGCAGCATATTTGTATCTGACTGTATTTTCTGGTTTTCTCAAAGTGAAAGTGATTATTCGTTCATTTTATGATTAAAAAAATAAAGAAAGGTGTGATTGTTCTATGGCAGTCTTTTAGCAAGCATATGACTTGTGACAGAGCAATCTGAATTTACACACACGCCACTAAGCACGTAAGGCAGAAGCCCGTTGGGGTGCTCAGCACACAAGGCAGGCACCTGTGCACACACTGCAAGGGGCTTCCTCACTGGAAGTGAGAATGCAGAGCGTACAAGTGGCCCTGACAGTCTGTTCTCCTCACAATTTGGAAACAAGGCTCCCAGAGTTTGTGTTCTATGGAAACTCGGCTGTGTGGAGAATAGGCCAGCTGGGGAACAGAAGTTTCCACAGCCTGCGGGGCTTATGGTTACCCCAGATTACTTTAGGTCCGGAGGATGCATAACTCCAGGGGTTTGAACCCTGGACTACAATGAGCCATGATGCAGTTTACTGTGATGGAAAAGGAAGCCTTTGTCTAGATTCACACTCTTAAGTGTTTTTGGAGATGAGAATCATCTTATGTTTTAAGCTTGGATATACCTGATAATCCTGATTCACTTTACCAAGTGAAAAGCAGTAACCTTCTTAGTGTTACCTGACATTGGTCTAAGTTCTTCCATTAGTCTGACCCAGGATCAGGCCATAACTTCCTGTAACAGACAGGACTGATGTCTGAAAGCCCGCTCAGCGAGGGAAGGAGCTCCAAGCAAGGACCATTGCCGATGCTGCTCTTCCTTTCGCGGACACTGTCTCCAGGCCCAGGTTCCCGCGCCTGTGTTGCTTCAGGAGGCGCAGAACGCCAGCGTCTCTCCACGCGATGTGCCAGAGCTGCCTGGGGGAGCGGAGTCTCTGAGGAGCTAGACTGCAGCTCATGGGAACTCCTGGCCACCCTGCTCTGGGTGAGGAGCTCCTGGGTGGTCCCTCAGCACAGAGCCCTCTGTCTCTGTCCTTCTGGGCATCTGAGTGTCTGGTGTCCCCTTGCCTCTTGGGATGACTAACTGCTCCTTGTCTCTCTAGTACCCTTTTCTATATTGAGGACTACGTTTTATTTTGTCTTAGTTCATTTTCTACTGCTCTTAACATAGTACCAAGTACTGGGCAATATTTTTCGACAAATGTTTGTTATGACTTGTAGCTGGATGTCCCCATGGCTTTGTGCCTTATGGGTGGAGCTTTTTGGAGGTGCCTGGGTCTAGGGTGTGTGGATATGGATTAACGTGTGGTGACTAAATGGGTGTAGCCTTGTTCTTGGATGTAGAAGCTCCATCAGGTGCAGATGCACCGTTCAGTAGGCTTGCCTAGATGGGACAGCAAATTACAGAAAGAGGGCAGGCTTGCTGCTGCCTGCCTGCCCTGCCATGGACTGTTTCTCCCTTCCTACCTCCCTGCGGGGCCTCTCTGCCTTGAAGCTGACTGACTGTGGGCTGAAACCTCTACAAACTGCACATGAAATAAACCTTTCCTTCTTTAACTTGTGGGTATTGTGTCCTAGCAACTAAGAAGATAACTAAGACATTTCTCTGGATCTCAACACTGGAGGCTGGGAAGTCAAAAAGCATGGTATTGGCATCTGGTGAGTTTCATGTTGTTTTATAACCCAAAGAGGGGAAGCCGGCACATATGTGGTGGGCAGGTGGGCTCAGGAAGGGTAGGGAGGAGAATGCTTTCTTTCACACTGCTGGTCGGAGCCCTGGGCCTTTGTGAAGAAGGTCAGAGCTCACCACAGTCCCCCTAATGGGCTTCCTCCAGTTGTCCGTCTCTCATGGAATGGAGGCCCTGCCTAGGCATTCATCTACCTCCTCAGCTCTCACTGCCTCCACAGCCCAACAGGCCTAAGGAATGTATCTCATGTACCTCCAGACAGCTGTGAAAACTGCCTGCTCTTCTGTGCTCTGCATATCCTCCTTCTGCCCCCTTTTCCCATGTCTGCCCAATAATGGACCCTCACCCACCTCACTAGAAGTCCAGCTTCTGGGTCTCTTCATTTTGTGGCACAACTGTGCTCTCTAGGTAGATGGTGAGGACATCTGTTGAGCAGGAAGGGGCAGGCTGAGTGAGCCAGAGAGCGTGTGGCCCAATGAGAACAGCTCTGCCACAATGCCATTGTCTCCCACACAGGCCAGGCCACCATGGCAGAGGGCCTGCGTCTTGACAGATCGCCCTCTGGTCCTCACAGGCAGCAAAGGAAGAGGCCTGCAAGGTGCTCACCACCCTCTCCCCCAACCTCCTTGTCCCAGAGGTATCAAGGACAGCTTACCAGCATGAGTTGCAAGCTGGGGCTCCCCAGTGGCAGCTGGAAGTGGCTTCACAGGAAGGGTCCCTCCCTGTGCCCTGCTGCTGCCTGCTCTTTGTCAGTGCATGGGGGCAGCACCCCCACCCCAAGGGCATAAGCCAGCGCATGCAGCAGAGGCTCTGCAGGGTACTGCCAGCTGTACACCCTTTCTAGTCTGGACACAGGCCTGGTCTGCTCTGAGATGAGTCCCTTGAGAAGTAGCAGCTCATTTTCAGAGGCAGGTCCCAACCAGGAACAGCTTGATGAGGTAGAAGCAGGCTGATGGGGCCCCTCTGGGCTGCTTATCTTCCCTGAGCTGTGAAGGGCAACTTCCAGATCCCAGGGTCAAAAGTGTGGGGCCTTCATAAGCTTCTGGCAAGTTGCAGACAGCTAGAGGATGAGTATTCTGAGGAAACACTTTAAAAACAGACCAATGGATTAAAAGGTGTGCTACATATTCTCAGTGGAATGTTACTCAGCCATAAAAAGAGATGAAACACTGTTATTTGGTGTATTGGTCAGAGTTTTACTTAGAGGAACAGATATAATATAAAGAGCAGATATTAACACAAGATAAACAATGCAGAAGGAATTGTAAGACTGGCTTACAACAGTCAGCCTCAGAGTCTGATGAGGGAGTGTGCAGAGGGCGTCTGCACACCCCAGACTGAGGAATTCAGTTCTGAGGTCTGAAGCTCACTGCTGTGCTCCGTGCAAGTCCCTATTCACCAGCTAATGGGTCTGTGAAGGAAGACTAAAGAGTCTATGACGCAAGCGAAGGAGCTAAACCAGAGGCTGGAGAGTCTGCCCTGCGAGCCAGGCGACCAAGGGCAAGCCGAACACGAAGACTGAAGTTCCTACAATAAAGGGGAGCATCCACCACTTCCTCAGCCCCTTTATATGTGGTCTCTGTGCTGAGTCACTCTAGGGCAGAACTGCAGGGCGGGACCCCCACCGGCCAGAGCTGCACCGGAACTGCGGTACAGAGTCATTGGCCAAGTTGACATAACGTATCAAACACTACATTTGGTGTGGAGAACCACCTGGGCGACTCTCCTTGGAAGAGCAGTTGTCTCCGTTTTGGCTGTGCCTGACCCTATATCCATGCATTAATAGGTACAGAGCTGGCTAGGACTTTTCCTTATCCTTTCAAGTGGCTTTAAGCAGTGCATATTAGTCTAAGTAAGGTGCCAGCAGTAGTCTGGAGATGGCACACGTGTTTCCCTGATAGACTACCTCTGCTGCTCATTAATATGAGCAGGGTCGAGACAGGATGAAGAGCCAGGGCTCCACACTGTTGGCTGGGCTTGAGCCTCAAGATGGAGTCTATGACTTCCTGGGGCTTGAGGGATTATACATCAGAGTTGAAGCACCAGACTCTAAGACATTAGATACTATCTTTCTTTTTTTTTTTTTTTTTTTTTTCTCCAGAATCAGGGATTGAACTCAGGCCCTTGTGCTTGGCAGGCAAGCACTTATTCTACTGAGCCCTGACCCTATCTTTATAGTATAATGCAAGTAATTTTTTTGCCATGTCCTTCTCTACATATCACAGAGGTACATGCAGGCCTCCTACCCAGCCCAGCTCATTGTGCTCACCCACTTCCTGCCCTTCTCAGTCATTCATCCTCAAGCCCCTCCTCCTTCATGACTGAATGAAACCAGGGTTCAGCCCTGGGTCGAGGCCTTTGTTCTGGGTAGCCATTGTCATGGCTGTCTTAGGATCCCTTGGCTCCCCACAAAATCTGCCTTAGCACTTTGTTCTCACCAGGGGTTGCACAAGGGATGGTAGATTAGTTAATTTGGTGGGATTCCAATGACGTATCTTTAGGATTGCAAATACAAACTTCTTGGACCGAGACAAGGACCAGGAGGGGCTTCCTACAATTTGGGACAACATGGATAAAGCTAAAACTATAAGTGAAATAAACCACACGAAAGACAAATTCCATGTGATTTCACTCATTATGTAGATCAGGTGTACAAGCTGACGTCATAGGAATGGGAAGGAGAATTATGCGCAGCTACCTGAGTCTCCGTGAAGCAGCAGCTGGGAAAAAGCCGGCAACACACACAGAGCTACAGCTGCAAGAAATGAGCTATGCTGTGGCTCGGCTCGATGACGTGCCATTGTTCCATAGTCGATAATGACGGGGTTGTATGTTTAAAAATATAAGACAGGATATCCATATTTTAAAAATCTCATTTTATTTCAAATATGTATAATTGTATATCAATTGAAAATGAAATAAAGGGCCAGAGAGATAGCTCAGTGCACTGAGCACCTGCTTAGGCAAGCACAGGGACTTGGGCTCGATCCCTGGCACCACATGCCAGGCTGGCCCCATCCTGGAGCATGCTGAGCCATCCACTGAGACCAGGCATTGTGGCACAAGCCTGTAGTCCCAGTGCTGGAGAGGCTGAAAACAGAAGGATCACTATGAGCCCAAGATGTGTAGAGAGACCCTGTACAAAATACATTTAAAAAAAGAATTTAAAAAAAAGGAAAAGAAAGTAGAAAGAAAGAAAAAGCCTATGCCTGCAAAGAGAAAGAAAAGGCCGAGCTTCTTATCAGGGTGCTAAGGATTGAAAAGTGGTGTGAGCCCTCAGCCAGTACTATTCAGACTACAGACTTCCCCATGCATGGGTGTCAGGAGGAAGTTCAAAACAGCATGAGGTGTATTTGTGTGGGTGTAGGGGGCGGCACATGGAGCCCAGGGTCGCACTCACGCTGGGCAAGTGCTCTGCCATTGAGCTACACCCTCAGCCTGCACAATAACTAGGAACTGTTGGCTGTCATTAGGGTGTTCATTAGCTTTCCTCTGACATACTGGGCAGTGGGGAGCTGGACACAGGTAGTAAACTAGAAGTGTCCTAGATGTGTCTGGCAGGAGCCCCTGTCATGGAAGTCTGGCGCACAGGCAGTGATGACAAGGGTGGTGTATAACAAGACCTAGGACCAAGTGGTGCTGAAGATGAGCGACCAGTGCAGGGACAGTGGTGTCAGGGAGCCTTGAGCAGTGTCACCAGCAAGAAGAGCAGCATGCTGGGGGACCTGTGATTTCCTGCCATGGGTGACTGAGGATGGGGACAAGGCATCAAGCCAGCCACCACTGTCAGTCCCTCAGCATAGGAAGCTTCTTATTCACAAAAGGCTGTCTTCTAGATTCCATGCACAGGAATTCTGAGCTCCGCTGCCTGAGGAAGTCTGGGCAGCTGTATTTCTAAAGTTCTAGGATGATGCTCTGCAGCTGTGACAAGGCACAGGGAAGGCTGAGGCTGAGACAGCCCTCCACACTCCAGAGCTGGAGGCACCCTCCTCAGCCCTTCCCCTCCACAGCCTTCAGTTTCTCCTTAGAGCCACAATTTCTCCTCATTTTCTCTCATGCTGGGACACGATGCCCATTTCAGGGCTTTCTCCCCTTCCTTGTAGGAAAACCCAACTCAGTTTTCAAGACCTACTCTCTCCAAGGAAACTTCTGGCTGGCCGAACCTGTTTGATGTTGATGCAGTTGGAGTTTGCTTATGGTAGTCCTTGGCATGTGCTTTTAGTAGGGCAGAGAACCAATGAATGCTTGCAAGTTTAGAACTTGCATGGAAGTTGATGCTGGAAACTATCAAGACTTCACGAATATTTCCAGGATGTACCACACTTTTACTAATTCTGCACTGGGTGAAGCTTTTCTTCAAAAAATGTAGATAAAGAGCTGGCCAGGTAGCTCAGAGGGCCAAAGCACCTACTTAGGCAGATGCAGGGACTGGGTTTGATCCTCGGCATGCTGTGCTAGCCCCACCCCCGGGGGCATGTTGAGATGTTGAATGAGACGGAGTATAGTGACACTCACCTGTAATTCCAGCACTTAATAGGCTGAAAATAGGAGAATCACTACACGTACGATCTGTGTAGTGAGACCTCGTACTAAAATACATTTTAAAAATGTAGATAAAATATTTTATTTGATTAAAGGTCTTACTTTCCTAACACTTTTGTCCTTCCTAGCAAAAAGCCAATAGACATGCTATGCTAGCCTGTAAAATACACATTTTGTTAGGGATATTTGTGTGTGTATGAGGAATGATCACAAAATACAGTGATTGCAACAAAGACATATGCTCATTCACCTTTTTCAGGGCACTGCTCAGCTTGAACACACTCACCCCATCATTCCTGCCATGCTTGGAGGCAGTACTGGAAGTGCACTTTGCTAAGTGTCTAGTTGTGCTGTTGTGTTGTCCTTAAATGCTTTTGTGTGGTCACTGTGACTTAGCAGAAGACCCGGAGTTCAGAGATGCCAGAGCTGGTGGACCAGCTGGATGAGAACACACTGCACGTTCCTAGGAGCCTGCTTTTGTGCTGGATTGCACTTGGCATCTGCAGCCACCAGAGTTTTGGTCACATCTCATACTGACACTCATGAGAGAAGACTTCCAGAACTGCTTCTGTAAGTGGTGAGAGAGATGGGACAAGGGCATTCAAAGAGAGGAGTGTGAATAGCAACATGTAGTTTTTTTTTTTTTTTTTTTTTTTTTTTTTTTTTTTTTTTTTTTTTTTTTTTTTTTTTTTTTTTTTTTTTTTTTTTTTTTTTTTTTTTTTACGTGCAGTAAGTTCTTCCTTGAAAATAGCCTGTTTTCTGATCAGACCTTGTATGTGTGTGTTTGATGAAAACTGCCAGGGAAGGTGTTGGGACATTGGGGGCTTCTTCTATGTTTATTATCCAGTTTCCATAGGATGCATTTTTCTCATTCTCAGCATGAATTAATTTTGCTCTTAATAAATATTATTATTAATACATCGGTTAATTGATCACCCATGGCAAGGACAGCAGTTCATGTGTCTTTTGCTGTCCAATTTTTACAGCTGACATTAGCATCAACTGCCATGTCTTTGACAGTGAGCACAATTGGGATTGGAAAACTCAACAGAAGTGTGTCAGATTTCAGTCAGATCTGAGATGTAGTGCAGGGAAGTGTGATCCCCAAGTCCTTCCTCTTATCATCATCCTATTTTTTTCCCTGAATTTTAAATAATATTGATAACAAAGAGCATTTTTCAAATTGCTAGATTATAAAGATGGTAGCAAAGGTATAGAAACATACATTAAATTTTAGCTCAAGAACTGCTCAGACCACCACACATTCATGTAGAAAATACTTGAGAAACGTAACAGCATCCACAATAGTTGTTTCTCAGCAACAGAGTAAGAGTGACTTTTGGCTTCTCTCTACCTGGTCATTTACTTCTTTCTGTGTTGGCAACCTGGATAGAAATACAACATGCTGCGAAATATGTCTTACTGGGGAGAAAATGGATGTGAAATAGCTCAGTGGCCCCGGGGACAGTGTCTCGGAGACACCAAGTGTGCTCATGCACCCCAGAGGAGATTGCAGAAGGGAAGCAAGTGTGTTTCTAGGAGCTCTGGGCTAAGCACTGAAGAGTCCTAGTTTGGAAGGCAGAGGGGTGTGAGAAGATGTGAGTGAGGCCTGCGGTGGCGCACACGGGCTGTTGGATGGAGGGTAGGAAGGAAGTTGTGCCACCTGTGAGTTGGGCACACATGGCCATGTCTGTCATATCTGGAGTGTCTGCGCTGAACATGGTATCAGGCAGAAATATGCCTGGAATCCCTCAGATGCTGTGACATAAAAAGCAAGAGGCCTGGAACTGTCATTTGAGGAACTAGCTTAGAACTGCTTTCTCTGCTAGTATTCCTAAGTTTTTATCAATACCAGTGTAGTTTTCTTTTGTACTTCTGGAGAAGCACTGGTGCAAAATATTTCCAGAAGAGGCTTGGGAGATAGTTCAGTAGAGTAAGTGCTTGCCTGGGAAACACAGGGTCCTGAGTTTAATCCCTGGTACTGCAAAGAAAAATAAAGTAATTTGGACAAAATATTTCTGGAAGGAGGACTTCTACGTGTTGTTTTCCCTGTTGTCTGAAAATGAGTTAAGTGGGTTCCTTTAGCAAATGAGGAAAAATGAAGTCACTTGTGTAGATGTAGCTACCTCGTTCAAGTTTGCAACAGTCAGCTCGTGTGGTAAAGTGTCACTAACCCCAGATCTCTTCTTTACCCAGAGATCATTCATCCAACTTCTCCCTTGAGACACAGATCTTTGTCCAGACCCTGCAGGCCGTGGAGCCTTGTGTCTCTGACCAGGATCAGGGTTCCTCTCTGGGCTCTGCTGCTCTGCAGTTGCAGGTACTTCCTGGTGTGACACTCAGCAGCCATCATCAGGGGATAAGACAGCGAGGGTCTGGAATATGAAACATTAATCTTTGCCTAGGGGTCCAGGGTTTCCTTGGATTTGCCTCTTCTGATCTGCTTGTTCTGTAGTGCTTTCAAGCTCACCTTTTACTTGAATGAGCAGCATGGACAAGATTTTCTTGTCTCAACATACAGAACCTACACTTTCCTACACTTATACCAGGCTCCTGCTTCCAGGTCCTTTGGAGGCAGTGCTGATCAATTCCTGCTCACACCTTTTGATATCCCTGGCAAGAGCAGATTCAGAGAAGCCCCGTATCCCTGAGGTGAAGCTCCATGTGTGCTTGAGGGGTTGTGGACGTGGGAACAGCGATGGAAATCATCAGAGTGGGAGCTGGAGGCAGGGGCCTTGCTCCACCCTCCAATACCAGTCCTGAAGCTTCTGGTATTGCAGTAGTTAATGAGTGGGCTTGCTAGTCCCAGCACCTGCAATCATACTCTGAGGAGGCATAAAGGGACAGGGCTTACCTTCCTGCTCCTGGTGACTGACCTATGTCCCTTTCCTTTTTTGGCCAGCAAGAATCAGCATCAGCAGTGCACAGAAAGAGTAGAAATGGCACACAGACAGTGATAGGAAGGTGCAACAAAAAATGTCAGCTCAGAGTCCTTTCTTTTGAAAGCAATTCTTTTTTATTTTCCATTTGTGCATTGGATACAGGGTTTCAGCATGCAGAGGGCGTCTGAAGTTCACTACACTGATTCCATGCAAGTGTGTATCAGTTGGCTATTGGGTCTGCAACGGAAGTCTGAAGAATCTGCGATGGAAGATGGAGTCTACAACAGAAAGCTGAAGGATCCAAGCCAGAGGCCAAAGAATCTGCGCTGGAAGCCAGGAGATGAAGTCCAGGCTTACTGGGAAGACTGAAGTTCCTCAGAGGAAATGGAATGTGAAATCCTTCAACTCCTTTATATACCTTGTTTGTGCTGAGCTACTCTGAGGTGGGCCTTCCCCACTCTGTGGGGTGAGGCCCCAACATTCCAGAATGTGAAACCAGGGAGGCAATCTAGCCAAGTTGACAGAATAAGTATTCAAGATGTGTTTAAAGAAAAAAGCAAAACAGAAAAATAACAAAAAATGTATAAGACATTCAAAAGAAAAATAAATAATAAGAATAAAAAGAAAAATATTTTAAGCATTGATTTTAGTATTTTAGAAGTCTTATGAGGTTCTTGTTGCTCCACATGCTCTTGAACATGAAAATAAATTATTTATGGTAAAAATATGTGGCACACTGTACCACTGTCAGCATTTTTAGGTTAGCATTAAACACGTGTACTTGGCTGTATGCCCATTAGCAATAATCCCTGGCACAACACAGGAAAGTAAAACTGTCCTCAGCAAGAGAAGCCCTCACTCTCACAGACATGAATCCCTGGTGTTACGGTTCGTGTCTACTTGTCCCTCCAAAGCCTCAGGTAAATTATGGGGCAGATGCAGCTGGACGAGCAACGAGTGGCTTGAGGGGCTAGTCCAGAGAGGTACAAACCATGCTAAACTGGCTAGCCTGTGCTTTCTGAGAGGTCGCGAGGGTCATCCTGGACATGGCAGCTCCCTAGCTTCTCATCCAGTGTTTCGAAACCTCCAGTAACTGTGAGGTAAATAAACTTTTTCTTCCCTCATTTTGAGTGTCAGATATGTGTCCTGGCAAAAAGAGAAGAGTAATAAGAAGAATTTGGTACCAGGAGTGGGGTCTTTGCTGTAGCTAAACCTGACGATGTGAATTACCAGCTTTTGGGAATGGCTAATGGAAAAGATAGGAAATGCTCCGAGATGTCACCTGCAAGCAAAGCACTGGAACAACTTTGGCTGTTCTGTAGAGGAGATTCTGTTCAGAGCTCGGACCAGAAGACTGATAGAAAACCTGCCTGAAAAGACCAGGTTGGGGAGGTTTCTGCTGGGAAGGAGGACTGCATTGGTTGTTGGACTTCAGATTATTTGTGTTTTGGCTTGGAAGAAAGTTTGTTTGAATTTTTCCCATGTCCTGAGACTTTGCCTGAGATGGAGATTTTTCTTTTTTTTTGTGGAACTGGGGATTGAACTCAGACCCTTGCACTTGCCAGGAAAGTATTTATTCTCCTGAGGAATCTCCCCGGCCCTGAGATGGATATTAAACATGGAGGAATGATTAATCTTTCAAAGGAAATCTCACAGCAGTCAAATAGTGGGGCAGTGGCATGGATATTGTCAGGGGCCCTTAGTCAAATATATGTTTAGAATAAAGAGCAGAGAACCCAGCAGAATGATTTAAAATCTTGTGAGTTTGGCAACAAAGAAAGTGTCAGGAAGGCAATATACTGGAAAGATAGAGCAGAGATTTCCATTGCCCAGGAGGAACAGATAAGTAGAAAAGATGTCCTGAGGGCATCACAGGAGGTGGCAGGTTCTTGCCCTTTGCAGCCTCAGACTCACAAGGGTGAGGGACTTTGCTTTGAGGAGAAAGCTGCAGAACCCTACATTCCAGAATGGAGGTTGGGGTCACACCAGATGACAGAATGGTGCTGGCACAGAGAATTTAATCCTCAGGATCAGGGTCAGAGTGCTCAGTGATATAGCCACTCAACCCCTACAGCCAAGAGAGAGGAAAGCTTGGCTATTGCTCCAGCTGGCAGCAGACCTTGGAATCATCTACACAACACTGGCTCTAGGTGCACACAGAATGCAGAAGTTCTGAGGTTAAGAAGGATTCCACCCAGATTTCAGAAGAAGGCCAGAGAGACCAAGAGTGTGCTCCTGAGAGGGCAGTACGTGAAGCTGTGAGTGAGAAGCATATTCTATGGAAACCCCAGAAATTTGGAAAAGCTAGGACTGTGGATCATCTAAGGGAAAGTGCAATGAGGGAGCCAAGCCGGCCTAAGAGAGAAGCCATGGGAGCTACAAACACCAGAAGTGCCATAGGTGTGGAGTCACGTGGAGCTCACAATTTTCCACAGATTGCTTTGGATGTTCCACATGGAACTATAGGACTTAATGTTTGCCTTCTTATTTTGGACTTGTTTTTTCCACAGTGGCTTGTATCCTTCTGTGTATGCCTTTTGAGATGGCAATGTTTATCTTGTGCCTTTGAATGTTGGTTGTATTTAACTTTTTATTTGTAT
Source organism: Ctenomys sociabilis (assembly GCA_004027165.1). Classification (NCBI taxonomy): domain Eukaryota; kingdom Metazoa; phylum Chordata; class Mammalia; order Rodentia; family Ctenomyidae; genus Ctenomys; species Ctenomys sociabilis. The sequence goes on along the minus strand of PVKA01016366.1, from coordinate 8,136 downwards.
AGGGGCTCACAGGTGAGAGTTTGCCTTGGATCTTGGAGGAGACTTGGGACTTGGACTTTTCAGCAATGCTGAAACTGTTGGGACTTTGGCAACTCTTAGAGATGGACTATAATGGCTTTTGCACAAAGGGATGTGAATGAGACTTTGGGGGTCCAGGGGAGGAATGCTATTGTTTGCATCTAGCTGTACACCCAAAGCCTCGTGTAAGTTACGGGGCAGATGAGGATGAAGGAGCAACAACTAGCTTAAGGGGCAGAGACAGAGGACCAGCACAGAGCTTGAGGAGCAGAGCCAGAGAGGTGAAAACCATTCAATTGGCTTGCCTGTGCTTTCTTGGAGAGGTGAGAAGGCCATCCTGGACACCACAGTGCCCTAGCCTCTCCTGCAGTGTCTTGAAACCTCCAGTAGCTGTGAGCTAAATAAACTTTGCCTTCCCTCATTTTGAGTGTTGGTTTTTGTCCCAGCAATGAATAACTAATACACTGGCAACTGCTATTCTGTTTTCTGTTTCTAGTAATTCCATGCACAAGTGGAATGATGCAAACTTCTTTGTGATGAGCTTATTTCACTTAAGAATATTGTCCTCAGGTATCTTCCAAGCTGTCACATGAATTGGTGTCCCTTTTTTTAAAGTCTGAATAGTATTCCATTGTGTATGTATGGAACACACACACACACACACACACACACACACACACACACACACAGAGACTGCATTTTACCTACGTATCTGTTTGTGGATGCTTAAGTTGCTTCCTGTTTGCAGGCCTTGTGACTCTTGCTGCTATGAACCCAAGTACATAGGCACATGCTCCAGACTGCTCCATTCTGCTGGAAATTCCTCTCAGCTCAGAATCACAAGGCAGAGTCAAAAGAGGACTGAGCAAAAGAATTTCTTGTAGCACAAAAGCAGAAAGTAGTGTTTATTGTAAAGTGAAGGTACAAAGTCCCAGAGTTGTTAGACTTAGGAGGGCACCTGAACTGATTGCCACCAGGCACCTCTGTCTAGCATTTTTGTGCACAAAAATGGCTACACCTCAGCTGGGCTGAGGCCAGCCTTTTGGGTCACGGGGGAAAGCCTGACTGAGGAATGGGCCGGTGGAGGCGCAATGTGTGTGGTGACTGCACTTTGTGAAGCAAGCTTCTTAACTGGCGGAAGGACATTTTTTAGAGAGAACACAGTATCTGACTTCTGGGCAAGAGAATCCCACCAGTCCAGCGAGGGCCTCGCCCATGCCCTCTGTGGCCCTGGCCCACACTCCCATTCTTCCCTGACTCTCAGATGCCCCCTCAGCTTGGTCCTTTCCCTGCTGGCTGGCCCTCTGGTGGGCCTCCCTTTGTTGGAGCTCTGGCCACACCTCCTCCCCCTGGGCTAGTGTCACTCTGGGAAACCCTGACCTTCCCATCCTCTCTTCATTCCAGGCAGCCCTTCCTCCCTCCAGTTGAGCTCTCTTGCTGTCACTAGGCCATTATATGCATCTATTGGTAAATGAGGAACTGTGTATAGTAGAAGCACGACAATATTCAGGAAAAAATGGTCACAGGAAACTGGCTTGATGACTTAGCTTTTATTTGCATAACTCTTACATAATTACTCTGTGATTATGACAGAGCATAAAATGACAGTACTTTAGTGTTCACTGCAATCAGCAAAAATGACAGTACTGTGTTGTAGAAGCCACTGTAGGAAGGGATTATCCCTTGTTGGGCTGGCATTGTAAATTTGCATGTGGGTTTTAAGCCCAAGCAGTGTTCAACAGGCAGGTTGTTGGAGGAAGAATATCCATGCAATCATGTTTTAGCCAAAGTGGTGTTTGTATTACAGTTGGGTGCTTGTTGTTAAACTAGGAGAATGACACCCAAACCTTGGGGCATGCAACATGCCTCAGAGGGCTCAAGGTTCAAGAAAACTTAGATTGTTGTTATCTCTGTGCTCTGTAGACCATGCTTTAAAATTCTGGGGCAATGTATGGAAAAGTGGGATTGCCAGATTGCATAGTAATTCAAATTTTAGCTTTTTGAGGAAACAACAACTGATTTCCATAGTGAGTGCAGAGTTTTATAATTCTATCAGCAATGCAGAATAATTTCCATTTCTCTGCATGCATATAACACTTGCTATTTATTTTTAATGAGTGTGGAATGATATTCACACCTTGTGTTTTGTTTTGTACCAGGGATCAGACTCTGGACCTTGCGCTTACCAGGCAGGTGCTTAAGCCACTGAGCTATCTCCCCAGAACTGTGGTTTTGGTTTGTATTTCCATGAGTAGTGATGTTGGGCACCTTCTCCTGGGCTTAATGTCCTTTTGTGTATCTTTGGAGAAATATCTGCAGGAGCCTTTGCCCATTTGGGGATAGTATTTTGCTACTGCTTCTGTTAACTTCCAGGTGTTACATTGTATATCCTGGATATAGATCATCAGTCAGATGTATGACATATCAATATTTACTTCCACTTCATGAATTGTCTTTTCATTTTGATAACTGTGCTCTTTGATGCAGGAAACTTTTAATTTTGATGAAATGCAGCTTATATTTTGTCGTTGCTGATGCCTGTGATTTTAGCATCATATCCAAGAAATCACTGTCAAATCCTGTCTTCTATCTTTTCCATATAATTCTCACTCTAGGATCATTCACAGCTAATTTTTTATGTGGTGCAATGCAAGTGTTAACTTTCTTTCTTTTCTTCTTTCTTTTGGTGGGGGTATGGTGTAGGCATCCAATTTTCTCAGTGTCATTTGTTGAAAAGACTACCCACTCCTCCTGAGTGGTTTTGTTGTCTTGGGGATTCTCTGATAGAAAAATCAGTTTGCCATATGTTCGAGAGTTTATTTCTGACATCTCTATTATTTTCCATTTGTGTTTTAATCATTGTGCTCATACCATAATAATTTTTTTAAGTGCTATAATTTTGGAACCAGGTTTACAATCAAAAAGAACGTGACTTCAATTTTCTTCATCAAGATCATTTTGGCTATTCAGTGTTCCTTGAGATTCCATATCAATTTTAGGGTAAGTTTGTAGTTTTCACAAAAGAAAAATAAATGGCCAGGGAGATAGCTCAGTGGCCTAAGCACCTGCTTGGGCAAGCACAAGGACCCACATTTGATTCCTAGTACTGCATGCCATGCTGACCCCATGCTGAGCCAACTTCCAAAACCCAGCATGGTGGCTCGAGCCCATAATCCTAGTGCTGGGGAAGCTGAAGCAGGAGGATCATTACCAGTCCAAGCTGGGTAGTAAGATCCTGTACCAAACAAATTTTTAAAAAGTTAAAAAGGAGAAATGACTCCAAAGTTTTGGCTGAGAGTGATTTTGAATCTACAGCTTGCCTTGAGCAGTATTAATGTCTGCTAATACACAAACATGGGTGTTCTTCTAATTATTTATGTCTTTAATTTCTTTTCCTAATATTTTGTAGTAGTCAGTAAATGTCTTTTACCTTAGTGGTTTAATTTTTAAGTATTTTATTTTTTATGCCACTTTAATGAAATATTTTTACTTTTTTAGTTGTTTTCATGTTGAGCTATATATCTTTATCCTTTTTAAAATTTTATTTTTGAGTTGGCATCTTGTAAGTCACTAGGTTGCTTAAGTTGGGTTTGAGCTTGGAACCTCCTACGTCAACCTCTCAGAACTGCAGATTTGTATCATAAATATTTAACATTTAATATCATTTTCCACTAGTGCATAACGTAACTCATTTTTATGTTTTATTTTGCACCCTGCAACCTTGCTGATCGTGTATTATTTTGTTTCTGTTACATTTGTCTGATAGTCGCTATGTCCTTTCTTCTTACTTCATTGTCATTTCCTCTTTTTTCTAATTCCCAAGGATAATCCTGAAGTCATCAATTTCTTGTTTTCTAATACAGACATTTAGTATTCTAAATTTTTTCAGGAAGGAATGTTTTAAGGGCATCCCAGAATTTAATTTTTTATCAATATTTGTTTCAGCATAACTTTAAAGCTATTTTTATTCTTTGTCCCATCAGAACCTGAGAAATTTGCTGTCAGTTTTTATTTATTTATTATTTTATGTATTTAGCACAGTGTCTACAGGGTATCTCTAAGTATACCAGACTCATAGTGATTCTCCTATTTTCAGCTTCCTAAATGCTGGGATTTTAGGCATGTGCCACCAAGCCCAGTCTCAATCACTGTCTCAGTGTGCCCCCAGGGGTAGGGCTGACACCGTGCTGGGGATCAAGCCCTGGTCCCTGCGACTGCTTAAGCAAGCCCTTTAGTCTGCTGAGCTACCTGGCTGGCCCTGCTGTCAGTTTTGAAAATATCGTAATACTATATATCTGGTAATATGAGCAACTGGTTGTAACACAACAAAATGTATTACAGCAAGCACTCTGACATTCATATTACATTGTTAAGTGAAATTCTGTAGCACTTGTATATTTTTGTTTTAATTATAATTTGTACTCTCTTTAAAAAATAAAAAAGGTATCTTGCTAAAAATGCCATCATATTTTAATTAAATTTTCACCAGAGAACATGTTATATATGATTTGAATCTTTTTAAGCTTATGGAGATTTGTTTATGATTTAAGGAACATGGACACTCACCTGGTTGGATAACACATTTTTTCATTGTCAGTCAAGTTCAGCTGCCTCATGATTTTCAAGTTTACTATGCATTTTGTTCATCATTTGCACTATCAACATGTAAGATGGGGCTAAAATCTTTGTAATCATGGGTGTTTCTAATTCTTGCAGTTTGACCAGTTTTGCCTCAGACATTTATTTTTAAAGAGAAAAATTACAAATAATAAAACAGTTTCAAAATAAGATAGCATATTTTCTTTTTATTTTTTTCTCTGCAAAATAAAATTTTTAAAAAACAGGCTAGTAGAAAACTAACAATAATCAGCATATTGTGTATTGCTAACTTCATGGCAATTCTTCAGAATACAAGATATAAGTGTGATATTGATATAAGGACATGAAATTCCCAACCCGAAAAGTACCTGGGACAAGTTTGTATTCTCGAAAACCAAAGAATGGATTTTAGAAACAATTGGAGGCTAAGAACAGAATATTTATTAGTGGAACAAAGGCTCCTGTCTGAGAGAGGAACAGAAGTGGGAGGGCCTGAGTGGGTTGCCCAGAAAGCTGCCTCTTCCAGGGAGTTTTACAGGGTTCTTTTTTCCCCACAGCCCATTCAGCATTTGTTATTGGTTGATTTCTTGATGACAGCTATTCTTTCTGGGGTGAGATGAAATCTGTGTTGATTTAATTTGCCTCTCTTAAATCACCAAGGATGTTGAAAATTGCTTCATATATTTATTTTTCAGTTGTATTTCTTTTTCTGAGAAGTCTGTATTCATCTCAGGTGTGCATTTTTTGGAATGGCTCTTTGAACCTGGGGTGCCTAATTTATTTCAATTTTTCATATGTTCTAGATATCAGTTCTTTTTTGATGAATACCTGGCTGTAACTTTTTCCCACTCTGGCTTATCTTGTCACTCTGTTGATATCTTTTGTTGTACAAAAACTTTTTAATAAGGTGAGATCTCATTTATTGATTTTTTTTTCTAATTCTATTGTATTCTGGGGATTTTTCATGAAATCTCTACCTATTCTTAATGATACAAAGAAGTAAAACTCCCAACCTGACCTGGATGAGTTAATGTTCTCTAAAAGAATAAATTTTAGGAACAAACAGAGGTTTACGATAAAACTTTATTGGCTAGAAAAGCTTCTGTGGGACAGGGACAGAAGGGGGACACGAGCAGTTTGCCCAGGAAGCTGATTCTTTCTGACTATTTTATAGGGCAAAACCATGCAGGACTAAGGTAGAGAAGGGGTCTCGCTTAGGTGGATGTGGAGTGGGCAAAACTATGGTCAACCAATGGGATTACAAGCACCATTGTTCAGGTAAAGTTGATTAGGCCCAGGACCTAAATGGGGAATTAGGCCTAAATGGGGAAGCGAGTCAGGTAGTAAGCATAGTAATCCGGACAGGGTCTCTTCCCCTCAGGGGTTGTGTGTGAGTTATGCACACACAACTCCAAAGAGACTAACTCATCTTATGTTTGACAAAGGACACAAACACATTCATTCAAAGATTTTAATAGATAGTGCTGGGAAAAAATGGCTTTCCTCATGATGAAGGCTAAAATTAGATCTATGTCTATCACCATGCACAAAAATATGGTCCAAAAGGATCAAAGATCTAAATATTAAAGAGAAACACTAAAGTTACTGGCAGAAAAAATAGGTAGAAATTTTGAAGACATAAGTGTTGGGTCTTTTTAGGTGATCGCTACCTATTTAGAATATCAATCCTAGGTGCTACTCTTTTAGCATTTGTTTGGCCTTTAGGTCTTGTTCACATCAGGAGCATGGACCCTCCAATAGTTGTCTTTGGCTTCTGGGTTAACTCCTTCTAGAGTCTGGCCCTGTCTGTTTATAATATTTCTAGCTAACTCAGCTGCCTGCAACATTTATGTCTTCAAAATTTCTACCTATTTTTTCTGCCAGTAACTTTAGTGTTTCTCTTTAATATTTAGATCTTTGATCCTTTTGGACCATATTTTTGTGCATGGTGATAGACATAGATCTAATTTTAGCCTTCATCATGAGGAAAGCCATTTTTTCCCAGCACTATCTATTTAAATCTTTGAATGAATGTGTTTGTGTCCTTTGTCAAAGATAAGATGAGTTAGTCTCTTTGGAGTTGTGTGTGCATCTTTTTTTCTGTTCCACAGGTCTTCAGGTCTGTTTTTTGCCAATATCATATTGAGTTTATCAGAGTAGCTCTGTAGTACACTTTTATGCCAGGGATTGTGTTGCCTCCTGACTTGCCTTTTTTTCTTCATAATGGTTTTTGATATTCTAAGTCTCTTCATTACAAATGAGTTTTAGGAAAGTTTTGTCTCCTGTGAGGTATGTTAGTGGTATTTTGATTGCAACTGAACTAAATCTGTATAACAGTTTTGGGTGTATGGCTATTTTCACTATGTTGGGTCTTATCTTTCCACTTTCTGATATCTTCTTTGATCCTTTTTAGCATACTGTAATTTCAATGTATAGAACTTTTATTTCCTTTGTTAGATTGATTCTTAAATATTTCATTTTTTGGATGTCATTGTGAAGGGTCAACTTGATACAGGGAAGTAAAACTCCCAACCTGACCTGGATGAGTTTGTGTTCTCTAAACCGAAGAATGAATTTTAGGAACAAATGGAGGTTGAGGAAAAAACTTTATTGGATAGAAAAGCTTCTGTCAGAGAGGGACAGAAGAAGGTCCTGAGTCGGTTGCCCAGGGAAGCTGTCTATTTTAGGGACTTTTATAGGGCAAAACCAAGTGGGACTAAGATAGAGAAGGGGTCTCGCTTAGGTGGATGTGGAGTGGGACAAAACTACGGTCAATCAATGGGATTACAAGCACCATTGCTCAGGTAAAGATGATTACACCCAGGACCAAATGGGGAAGCGAGTCACATAGTAAGTGGGCATGAATATGGGACAGGGTCTCTTCCCCTTGGGGCTTGGGCTAGTGACTCACTTGGGTCTTCTCAGGTTATTGCTACCTCTTTAGAATATCAATCTCTGGTGTTACTCTTTTAGCATCTGTTTGGCCTTTAGGTCTGGTTCACAGCAGGAGCCTCCATCCCTCTCAGAGTTGCAGACCTCTTGTTTCCTGTATTATTTCTTTCGAGGGCCTGGCCCTGCCTGCCTGCCTAAAAATATTTTTATCTAACTCTGCTGCCTACAATAAACTTATACCAGGAAATTCTATGCAATGTTTTTCTACTTAGAAGTGTGATTTTACCTTTTTTTTTTGAGGGGGAAGTTATGAAGGATTGGGGATAGGATGGAGAGATAAATTAGGTTCAATCAATACAGCAGGAGCTAGCTTGTAGGGTACAGGATGATCATTCAAATTTTGGGTAATTTTAGGACGTAAACGGAAAGGATTGTGTCAATTAGAAGACAAGAGACAATGTGTACTTACATAAAAGTAAAATCCAGAGAGGTAGTTGACAGAGAGAGAGAGGATGAGTAGAATAAAAAAAAGAAAGTCTAGAGATCTAAACTGTGAATAAGAGAGAAAAGACAGCAAAAAAAGAAAAGTAAAAAAGGAAACAAAATAATCACATACCCCCAAACACA
>PVKA01016365.1:0-48093 GCA_004027165.1 Ctenomys sociabilis | reverse complement strand
TGTTTTTGTAAACTTTTGGAATCATACAAGGTGCATACAGGATATTATACTTACAGACATTATTATAGCAGATGTCTCCAATCAGTGAATTAAGAGAGTGCAGATGTTTACTTATCTTATTTTTTTTGTAACTGAATTATAACTCACATTCAATAATTAATACTTTCTACCTTGTTATTTTCCTAGTGGTCGTCCATAGTACTAGAAGCCAGCATAATATCTTGTCCAACCACTATTAGTGAAAATCTTGCTTCTCATAGAATTATGCAGAAGCACGGCATATACACACTAACTGTAAAGTTTATAAACACACATCATGATTCTTCCTTTGTATACTCCTTTTTTGTCTAGACATGTCAAAGATGGGCACTTCATTGTCATTAAACCAATTTAGGTGCAAGAACTCAGCAAAACAATCCAAAACGGTCCAGCATTCCACAATAATAGTGAGTTATCTGAAAAGTTGTTGGCTGTAGCCATCTACAGCTCAACTTACTATTATGGTGCCATACTATATACCTCATTTTTATACTTTTCTGCTGGATGGTTAAGACTGAGATAGAGCAAGACCTATATACCAAAAGATGTAGCTTTTGTTTCTAATGAGGTCAGTGAAGTCCCCTCAGGGGTTAATCTTGGAATCCTGCACATTACTCTGTACATCTTTTGTCGGTGTCATACATATGCTTGAGTCAGAGCCAATGTTTGACCAGTTTGCTCTCTGTGAGAGCCTGAAAGAAAGTTTTCTCACCATGTGACGTCAGGCGCACTATAGATCATCAATCACTTTCCTCTGTGGCTCTATAATCTCCTTGATCAGAAAATTGGGGGCACAACTGAGATTCATGATATCACATACAGGTTCACGTATATCCTGAGTCTTCGCTGCCTTTAAAGGCTAGGGCCAAAGTGTTGACTGGCCTTGTGGCTATTCTATTTCTCCAATTTTGATCTGTGAACTTAGGTTGTTAACCATCCAGAAGAGAACCTGATTAGTACTGTGCAGCATATGCTGTTCAGTTTGCCCTAACTATCTGACTCAATTATTTTAGTTGTTGTTGTACATTTATATTTATAATTTTCTTTTGACTTCTTATCCAAGGGAGACTATATAATATTTACACATGTATGTCCGATTTATTTCACTTACTAGTATATGTACAAGTGGCATCTACATTGATTAGAAATACCACAGATTTTTCAACCATGTCTTATGTAACAAACATCTCGGGTGTTTCCAAGATTTTGCTAACACAAATTGTGTTGCTATACATATAGGTACACATATATCACTATGACATAATGTTTTCAGTTCCCCTGGGAAAATGCCCAGTAGGTAGATAGCCACCTTGAATGGGATTTCTAGTCCTACGCTTTTGAGGAGTCTCCACACTGATCTCCTGAAGGATTGTACCAGTCTACATTCCCAACAGCAGTGGAGAAGTGTTCCCTTTTCCCCACAACTGCAACAACATTTGTTGTTGATTGATTTCCTTATGATAGCCCATTCTTTCTGGCATGAGATGGTATCTCAGTGTTGTTTTTATTTGCATTTCACGGATGGCTAGAAATGTGGAGCATTTGATCATATATATATTTGCTTCTCTAATTTCTTCCTCTGAGAAGTGTGTATTCATCTCAGATGTCCAATTCTGAATTGGGTCTTTAAATCCGAGGACCCAGTTATATCTTAGTTCTTTATATATTCTAGAGAGAAGACTTATGTCTGTTTGCTTATTAGTTAGGAGTTTTTCAAGATTTGTGGGTCATCTTTTCACTTTGTTGACAATTTTTTTTTTTTTTTTTTGCGCAGAAATTCCTCAAGAAGAGTTGATCCCAGTTGTTAATTCTTTCACGTGTTTCCCGTGCTAATATATGTTTGTTCATGAACTCTTTACCTACCTCTATGTCTTCAAGAGTTCTTCGTACTTTCTATTCAGGAGATTGAGTGTTTCTGTTTTAACATTTACATCTTTAATCCATTTTGAAGCAATACTTTTTTTTTTTTTTTTTTTTTTTTTTTTTTTTTTTTTTTTCAGAATCAGGGATTGAACTCATGCCTTGCATTTGCCAGGGAAGCGCTTATTCCACTGAGCAATCTCCCTGGCACCCATTTTGACTTCAGCTTAGTGCATGGTGATAGAGCTGGGTCAAGTTTTGGTTTTTGGCATGTAGAAAGCCAGATTTTCCAGCACCATTTGGTAAAGAGGCTATCGTACTTCCAGTAAGCTTGTTTGGCCCCTTTGTGAACATAAGATGGCTGAGCGTGTTTGTAGATGCCTTAGCATCTTCTAATCTATTCCATTGATCCTCATGTCTATTTTGTTGTCAATACCATGTTGATTTTATCATAGTGGCTTTGTAGTATAATTTCAAGTCAGGAATTGTGATGCCTCCTGCCTTGTCTTTATTGGCCAAGTTTGCCTTTGCTATTCTAGGTCGTTTGTGGTTCCAAATAAATTTGGGGAATGATTTCTCTATGTCTGGGAGGTATGTTGGTGGCAGTTTGAGAGGGATTGCATTAAATCTGTACAGCAATTTTGGGAGTATGGCTATCTTCATGATGTTGGTTCTTCCTATCCAGGATCATGGAATACCTTTCCATTTTCTGAAATCCTCTATAATCTCTTTTCTTAGGGTGTTGTAATTTTCTGTGAAAAGATCTTTGACTTCCTTGGTTAAATGAATTCCAAGGTATTTATTTCGTTTTCCATGGTGCTGTTATAAAAGATATTGTTTCCCTTCAGTGTGTTTGTTTTCTGTGTTGAGGGATGCTATTGACTTTTGAGTATTAACTTTGTATTCTGCTATACTACTGAATTTCCGTATCAGTTCTAGTAGTTTATTGGTGGAATTTTTGGGGTCTTCTAAGAAAAATATCATGTCATCTGAAAATTGTGATAATTTAACTTCTTCTTTCCCTATTCTTATTCCCTTTATTTCTCCCTCTTTTCTAATGGCTGTTGCTAAGGATTCTAAGACTATATTGAACAGGAGGGGTGGTAGAGGACATCTTTGTTTTGTACCTGATTTAAGAGCAAAAGATTTCAGTTTTTCCCCATTTAGGATTATATGAGCTTTTGGGTTGTCACAGATGGCTTTTATCAAGCTAAGATAGAGTCCATCTATTGCATTTTTCTGTAGGACCTTGAACATGAATGAGTGTTGGACTTTGTCAAAGGCTTTCTCTGCATCAATTGAGATGATCATGTGGTTTTTAGATTTCAGTCTATTAATATAGTGTATTACATTTATAGATTTTCGAATATTGAACCATCCTTGCAACCCTGGGATGAATCTTGCCTGGTCATGGTGTGTGATCTTCTTGATGATTTGCTGTGCTCTATTTGCTAGGATTTTATTGAGTATTTTTGTGTCCATGTTCATGATGGAGATTGGCCTGTAGTTGTCCTTTTTAGTAGTGTCTCTCTCTGGTTTTCGAATCATTATAATACTTTCGTCCAGAAATGATATTTGGAGGACTGCTTCCTTTTCAATTTCATTGAAGAATTTGAGAAGTGTAGGGATTATATCTTCTATAAATTTCTTGTAGAATTCAGTTGTGAATCTATCAGAACCTGGACTTTTTTTTTTGACAGTAGGCTTTTTATTATGTTTCATATTTCCTTGACTTTTATTGGCCTATTGAGAGTTATTATATCTTCTTTGTTCAGTTTTGGAATTTTCTACCTTTCGAAGAATGTGTATTTCCTCTGTGTTTTCTATTCTGTGAGTGTAAAGATTCTCGAAGTAAACATTGATAATCTTCTGAATTTCTGCTGGCTCTGTGCTGATTTCACCCTTTTCATTCCTTATTGCATTTACTTGAATTTTTTCTTTCCTCTTTCTGATGCGTTTGGCTAGGGGCTTATGAACTTTATTTAGTCTTTCAAAGAACCAACTTTTTGATTTCTGTATTGCTTCAACTGTTTTCTTCATCTCAATTGAATTATTTTTTGCTCTAATCTTTATCATTTCTTTCCCGTCTTTGTACTCTGGTTTTGATTTGCTCTTATTTTTGTAGATGTCGAAGGTGCAACATTAGGTTGTTTATTTTTTCCATTCTGTTTTCCTAATGTGCGAGTTTATACTTACGATTTTCCCTCTAACATGTGCTTTCATCGCATTCCATAGATTCCAGCGAGTTGTGCTTGAATTTTCATTGGCTCAGTGGAATAAGCGCTGCCCTGGCTGTTAAATTTCTTCTGTAACCCATTGATTGCTCAGTAGGATGTGGTTCAATTTCCATGAATTTAGCGAATTTTTCTGGTTTCATTTGTCATTTAGTACCAGTTTCATTGCACTATGGTCAGATAATATGCATGGGCTAAGTTCTCTTTTTTTGCATGTACTTAAGCATGACTTCTGGACTAGTATGTTATCTATTTTGGAAAATGGCCCATGTACAGCTTTAAAAAGTGTGTATTCAACTGTGATTGGGTAGAACACTCTATATATGTCCACTAGGTCCATTTGTTCCAAGCTTTGGTTCAGTTCTGCTACTTCTTTGCTAATTTTTTGTCTGGTTGACCTATCTTTTTGAGATAAGGGAGTTTTACTGTCTCCTGTGAAGATTGTCATCTTAGGTATTAGGTGTTTCATGTCCATTAAGATTTGTCTTATGTAGTTGGGTGCTCCTGTGTTTGGTGCATAGATATTTATGAGTTTTACCCCTTGATGTTGAATTTTTCCCCTAACCCATATATAGTGGCCTTTTTTGTATCGTTTGATTATTCTCCGTTTGAAGTTGAGACTGAGAACAAAATTGCTACTCCTGCTTTTTTCTGAGGTGCTGGGGCATGTAGTATTGTTTTCCATCCTTTGACTTTGAGCCTACGAGTGTCCTTTTGAGTTAAGTGTGTTTGTTGTATACAGCATATTGTTGGATTTTGTTTCCGAATCCAGTGTGCCAGTCTATTTCTCCTTATTGGTGAATTGAGTCCATTTACATTGATGGTTATAGTTGAAATGTGTTGACTTATGTTTGTCATGATATTTTCTTGCTGCTGTTTACTCCTTTGTATTCTGTGTTTAATTGTCTTTCCTGTTTAGTGGGTTCCTTCTTTTCTCATTAGTGGAGTTCTGGTAATTGTGGTCTCTTTCTAGAACATCTTTCAGTATCCTGTAGAGGGATGGCTTTGTCATTATAAAATTCTTATTTGTGCTTTGTCTTGGAAGTGTTTCACTTCTCCATTAAACTTGAAAGAGGGTTTTGCAGAGTATAATAGTCTGGGCTGCAATTTGTTCTCATACAGGCCTTGAAGAACTCTGCTCCATGCTCTTCTTGCCTGCATGGTTTGTGTAGAGAAGTCAGTTGTAATTCTGATGGGTTTTCATTTGAATGTGATCTGCTTCTTCTCTCTAGCAGATTTCAGTATATTATTCTTGTGTTGGATTTCTTCGATGTTGACTATTATATGTCTTTGTGTGTTTTTACTTAGAATGAAGTTATTTGGTGCTCTGTATGCTTCGCTTACCTGAATGTTGGTTTATTTCCTTATATTTGGGAAGTTTTCTGCGATTACTTCTGCCCATATTCTTTTCATATCATTTGTATTGACTCCTTCATTCTCATTGATGCCAATTAATCTCAATTCTTCATCTTAGATGTCATCGATTTTTTTTGCCTTCATTGTCCTTGTTCTTAAGAGATCCTATGTTACCTTTTCACTAGCTGCACCAGTGTCCCCAAGATCTGCTACTCTGTCTTTGTTTTCACTCAAACAGTTTTGTAGACCCAAGATTAATATTTTTTTGTTCTTGTATATCTCTTTGACTCTGCTTCATGCGTTCTATTTCTTTTCTGTATTGCTCATTCCAGGATTCCATCGTATTTCTGATCTCCTCTATTTTTTTATCCATGTCTACTTTAGAGGTAGCGATTAATTCTTTTTCTACAGAGCTTCTTCCAAATTGGGTTTCTTCCGTATATTTCTGGAACTGTTTCTGTATGTCAGATGGTATGATTTCTAAGAATTGTTTTTTGTTTTATGATATTATTTCTGCTTTGAGTTCCTCATGACTTTTCTGCTGTTGTTTCTTTGCTTCTGACACTGTTAATTCATATGTTTCCACTGGAATAGTGCTACCTGCACTTGCTCTGGCTGAGCATTGGGTTTCCCCAGATATTTCTGAATTTGATTCATTAGTTCAGATGCTATGTATTCAAATATTTTTTTTATTTCAAGCATTAATTCTTGTCTGATTTCCTCTATACCTTTCTGCTGTTGTTCCTTTGCTTCCATCTCTGTGAATTCATTCATTTCAACTGAGTAGTGTCCTCTGCACTTATTGGTGGACTCAAGACACGAGATTGCATTTTTCTCCTTGTCTTTCTCATTTTGTATATTATTGACCTCTGACCTTTGGTGTAGAGCTTTGGTGCAGCTATAGCCTTAGTGCTTAATGAGATTTGGCTGCCAATCTATTAAGTTTGAGATTATGCAGTTATTCCTGGCCTGGATCTAGCTGCTGTGTTCAGTTCCTTTTTGCTGTAGCTCCTGTGATTCCCTTCTGTTGTGTCTCTGGTTTTAGGAGCACTATGGGGCGCAGAAGCTCTCCCTCACACTCACCAGGCCAGGCGGGGATGGATCAAGTGCCAGGAGAGTCACCAAAAGTTCTCGCTCCCATGTTGGGCTTGGGTGTAATGGTTCCAGGGAGATGCCAGGCAGGTCTGTTTGTGGTGTCTCAGGCAAGTCTCTGGCTAGGATTTCTTGGGGACTGAGGCTATGGATGGTGCAGAGCGCACAGCGAGAAACCAAAGGCTCTCCCTCAGACTCCCCACACACTCACTGAACTTTGATGGCCAGTGAGTCGGGGAAATTCCCACTTGCTTGGCAGGTTTTGGGGCAGGGGTTCTAGGGAGTTGTTTATGAGTGGGCCCTGAGGTCTCAGGCTGGCCACTCGCTTGATGGGCTTTGGGGCAGGATCCAGGTGGTCGCTGGATTCAGCCCCACTTTTACAGGCCGGTCACTCTGGCTATGCAGGTTTGGGATGGGATCTAGGACTATCAGGAGGCTTATGAGTCTGTGATGGAAGGCTAAGTCACCCATGCTGTAAGACAGGAGAGTATATGGTAGAAAGTTAAGAACCTGAGGTAGAATCCAAAAGGTCTGCCCTAGAAGCCAGAAGATGATGTCCAAGCTGAAGAAGATTGGAACTCCTCTAGATAACAGAAGCAAGTCTGTATTTTTTGATTTCCATTTACACTGTCCAGGGAATTATCTTCATCATGGTGGGTCCTCTGCACCTTACGGGGTAGAAAAATCTCCCAGGAGTACATCTTCTACATCACAGGGTAGAGAATTACGGAGTCAATTTAGTTAATCTTCTAAACTCAAATAGGTATTTTAATCAACAATTACACTTATCAATGTACTCAATGTTATATGAGCAATCCAAATTGCTACATTGTATGGATAGAACATGCTGCAGAATCAAGTGTTTATCAACTATATAATGTCAAAGTTATCTTAAGAATTTCACACTTATTTCAATAACCCAGGAAGACAATGGATTAGTATTGATTATAAATTGTGTGGAAAATTGAAGGAAAGGAATAAAATGATTCAGAAATAAGGTTAAACTAAAGCAAAGGTAAAAGCAAATAAAAGTAAGAATAGAGATAAGTTTTTAATGATGATAGTTTTAAATTTGGAATTGAGGGCCATCCAAATAGCTCAGCAGATGAAACTGCTGCAAGAAGGCATAGGGGCCAGGGTTTCACTCCCTGTGCCTGTTGTGCTGGCCCACCCCCAGGGCATGCTGAGATAGCAATTGAGACTGGGAGTGGTGACACGCCCCTGTAATGCCAGCTCTTGTGAGGTTGTAAACTGGCAGATCACTAGGAGTCCAATATAGTACTCAAACCCTGAACACCCTATAGACCATTCCCTAAAATAAAAATAGCAATAATAATTAATAATAATAATAATAATAATAATAATAATATAAATTTGTAATTGGGGAGCGATTGAGTTTGAAATTCATGTGTGGGTCAAAAAAAGAAGAGAGCTGCAGATGCACAACTGGAGATTAGTTTCAACTGTAAGATGGTCGGAACAAATTAGTAGCCTGATATAGAATATCTTTCAGTCCTTCGTATGCAATTTTTCTTTGTGCTTAACCTAATATGACCATGAAAGATACTACTTAAACTAAAGCACAATTTAATTCTTGTTCTTCATTTTATATATACAAATATCTCACATATATATCAGTTGAAAGGAGAAAATAAGGCAAACAAATAGAGAAAAAATATACACAAAGATACAAGAGTAAAGTCCTCTACAGGACTCTTCAAACGTGCTTCTTGTTCCTTCCAAAGGGGGAATTGTGTTAGGTTTCATCTGAGCTCTTGTGGCCATGGCTGGAAGGGTGCCTTAGTTTCTGTTTCATATGTTTTCAATTGTTTCAAGGGGAAGGGCAGAGTAGGACTGGTCAAGAATGTGCACCATCATTGATCTTCAGTCCTTTTTTTGTCCTTACTTTCTTCTCTCCATGCAATTACTGAAAATTTCTGTTTTCTTTCACCAACCTTCTCCAGGAAACCACACAGTACAATTCTCTTAGCCCTCTTCTCCTGTCTATCCCTCTGATTGCTCTAAATTCTCTTTCTCTTCTTCACACTGATTCCTCATACATCCTATGAATTCAAGGTCTCCTAATATCCAGTTAGCGAGTATTTTTCTGTTTAGACATCACAGAATCTTATAGTAAATGTGTGTGTTTGGGAGTTCTCACATTGGCTTCTGCCTTAGTGTGCTTTAATGGTTGGTGAGGATGGATCCTACTTGATCAGTATGTTCTCTGGCATTTAGAGTGTGGAGCATTTAGCAGGATAAAACATGCACACTGAGCTTGAGAATGCTTGCGGTGGCAATGGAGTGTGGTTAATCTGTCACTGCTCCTGTGGCTTTTCTCCAGAAGTAGATCACATTACTCATAGGCACTGCATGTCCCTGACTGCTTCTTTGTTCCTATCTAGACATAAGCCCTTGTTTCTTTCTTCTCCAAGGGCTCATAGGTTTTAACTCAATTACTATTATCTGATTAATTTTTCTTAGTGTCCTAATTTGAATGATTTCTGAAAATACCTCAGGCCTGATCTCTGTTCCCCAGGGAGGTAAAGAGCTAGTACAAGTGAACACTGGAAAGTGAGTACTCATTTTGTCATAAGTCACTACTGATGGTTAGCACTTGTTTACTAGGCTTCTTCCCATAGGGCTTTAGATACTTTCCAGAAATGACCTATTCACTGGAACTTAGATTTAAACAACCCTTCTTTTTCTCTGAAAACTACTGATACACAATATTATCTGCATTGCCTTTGCTTCAAGTTCCTTCCCTATGCCTAGATTTTTGCTCACCTTCATTTCTAGTTCCTGCATTCCCTAATAAGCCGTATGAGAGCTACTAGCATATTGTGAGGTGTAGCAGCTCTAATCCACCATGATGAATCTCAGAATGATCAATCTCGATTCATTTCCAATTAAAATATAATTTTCATCCTCTGTTCCATTTCCAGGGAGCCTACACAGTCATTAAATTGGTGACCAGCTACCCATGTTTGTTATAAAATGGAATGCGGGTGGAAAGAAAATTAGCACACTTACATTACAGTAACTTCTCTTAACATAAAATTCACACAAAATTTTAGTGTCCTGAGGCTAAGTTTTGTGGTACTAAGAAGATAAATTTATGGGGAAAATATATACTCAATTATTCTCTCAATATTCATCAAAAGTTAAGGAGGAAAAGAAAGATTTCCCTTATCTGTGAACATGCTCTCCTGGAGGACTTCAGAATAATATACTTATTCACTTAAAGGTAAATAATAAAACTTCATTAGGATTTATTTTTCAGAGTTAAAATGTATGCCATCATAAGCAAGTGAATTTAAGAGCACAAAGATCACTTAGTGTAAATATGGTACATGTCACAGTTGTGTTAGAAAGCAATAATTAAAACAAAGTGATTTCATAGATACAAAGAGGGCCATTTGCCTTAGCTAGGTATTCCCTACAATGTACTTGAAAAAGATATCCATATTTTAATTATATTTAAAGCTTTAACTTATAATAAAATTAAATTTTGGAAGGATAACAATAAGAATAGATTTGGATGAAGAATGATATGTATGGGAGAGGAACATATTTATTAAAATAAAAGAATTTATTCCTTAAAATGTTATTTGAGCATAATTTGTCCTACCTCTAGTTAATTCAGGGTCTATGCCCTTTCTGGATGAACCAAACCATTCTTCACTAAGTGTTTTTATTCTCAAGTACATATTGTAATTCTGTATGGGTTTAAAAAAAACTGCATGCTAAAGTAGTGCTTTGTAAAATCTTTTGTAGAAATAGACAATAATTGCTAATTAGGAAATCAATTATATTACACAGAATAATTTAAAATTCTTTTTGAGTTTTTGAATACAGTGCATATTATTTGCAAAAATGAAAAGATAAATTTCTAACTAAAGTAATCATGATTCTGTTTTGTGTTTATTGTCTTCATTGTTGAATTGATATAATCAGAATTCATGAGGTTTTTTCATGTCTAGTTTATAAGAGTACCTCATGTCCGATTAGTTCATAACACATTCTGTACAGTTGGTAGTTAATAAAAATGACTTACAAGAAGACACGCTTGTGAATATATTTGGGATTATTTATTTAAAATTTGTAATATAATGTATTCATACATTAAGTAACTAATTAAGTACCTATTTCAGGCACTGTTCTAGGAGCTGAGAATGCAAATTTTGTTATCCTTGTAAATAGACACTAATAGTCTACTGTGGGATATATTTACATAAATAAATCATTGGAATGTAAATTGAGGGAGGTTATAGCTTTCTAAAAGCAGAACATCATCAACAATTTAGTATTATAGGTACAGGACCAAAAAAGACTTCTCAGAGAAAGCAGTAACTGAGTTAGCTATTGGCAGAAAAGCTGAAATTGGTCAGAGTGTGGTGGGAGTGGGAATCTTTCCAGCATTGAAAACAGCATTGTGAAAAGCAGTAGTGGGATCAGAAATTTTATAAGAAAGTATTTGGAGTGATAATATGGGCAGCAGTAAGTTCTAGATAACTTATATTAAGAGAATAAAAAGTCTCATACTTCTTCCCTCCTAAGTTTCACCCACATGAAAAGATGTGTTCTAGAGAGACAAAAGATTGATACAGTTTAGCAGAAGCTTCCACTGTGGAACAATGCCAAAGAAAACTCCCTTGTCTCCCTTGTGTAAATAACAAGAGAAGAAAAGTTTCACTGCAGCAAACCATCACTCTATCTATCCGTGTAGAACAAATGTACTAGCTCTAAAAGGATATATTTCATTCTATAAATAAGACCATTCAGGTATTGAGTTTTAGAAGGATAATTGTGAAGTCCAGTGATTAGTCAATATCATGTTTGAAATTTACATCAATATTTGAAACCTGGACCAGCCAGATAGCTCAGGGGACTAGAGTGCCTGCTTAGGCAGGCACAAGGCCAGGGTTCCATCCCTGGTGTGCTGTGCCAGCCTGTGGCACACTGAGAAAGCAACTGAGAATGGGCATGGTGGCATGCTCCTGTAATCCCAGGGCTTGGGAAGCTGAAAGGAGTATCACTATGAGTACCATCTGTGTAGTAAGACCCTGTAGACCTTGTACTAAATATATAAAAAAATGAAACCTGTGTCTTTTATTTCATGGAAAAGGTAAGCAGTTTTATACCTAATTTTCATACTTTTCATTGTAATCCATTCATAACAATTAACTTTGTTTAACAAAAGCTTGTTTTTCACACTATGAGTGGCCTCAACTCTAAATCAGTTTTGTTCTTCCCTATGAAGGAAACTAACTGCTACCCTTGCATATCTTGCTAGCTTCAGAACAAATACACCTTAGACTAGGCTCACAATAATTGAAAATTTTACAAGTATTTTCCTAGCTTTGGTATGTCTACACAGAACAGAAACCAAGTCACAAAATTATTCAGGAATAGTAGAAATTAGGACAATTATTATAAGATATAAATTTCATCCATTAATTGCTAATCTTAGAACAGATTATGTTAGCCACTCACAATTATCTTTTGTTCTTTATTTATATTTTTAAATCTCTCAGATAAAAGGATCCATGAGATATTTAAGATTGAATTTCTGTTTTATTTCACTTAATATTTTTGTTTCAATATGCATCCATTTCCCTAAAACTGAATCAAACTTACCTTTCTTTATTGCTGAGAAATACTACACTTCATATAAATATAACATTCTCTTTTGTATAGTCATCTGTCAATAGACATATAGGCTACTTTTAAAATTATTTGTTATGAATGTCATGCCCTAAACATAAGTATGCATGTCTCTCTGTCATACTGTATTTTTAACTGTTGAGGGAAGGACCTAGCAGGGAAATAGCTGTGTCAAATGGAAAATCTAGTTTTATCTTTTTCAGCAGTCCTCATACTGATTCCTATAATGTTTGTACAAGTTTACGTACCCAAAGATATGTAAAAGGTTTTCTTTTTCACCATGTCTCACCCACATTTGTTATTACTTGATTTCTTGATGATGCCCTTTGTTCTAAATGTTGAGAACTGCAAATAAGTAATAATAAAAATAAATAATAATAAAGTGCAATTTAAAAAATACAGAAACAAATGTGTAATAGGAGAGAATATACAAAAAGAGAAGCAACGTAACATAATTTGTAGAGTATTATGTGAATAATTATCAAGAGTCACTATGGGGATGACTTTAGGCAAGTTGCACATCTGTTCCATTGAGAAAAATGGGCAGGTGGTGGTTAGGTTACTAATATACAGACATACTAAGAGTAAAGACTTAAATTGAGTCTTGAAGTCCAGATAAAAGCAGAAATACGGGTGGAGACAATTTAACATGGTAGGTGAGGACATCAGTAAACAGAACAGAAGTAGTAAGGATGTCATAGTTATCAGGCACAGTTTGTTACAGAATATCCTCAAGAAGGTTAGTGAGTTAAACAAAAAAATGCGAGTTGCAAGAACTACAAACGTAGAGGCAGTGAAATCAGACAACAGTGTCACAGTGAGTTTGAAAAGCTTACATGAAGACTGAGGTCTGACTCAGAGCTGGTCTTAATGCAGGTCAATTTTTGACGGCAAAATATTGTGAAAGGGAAACCAAACATTAATGAAGTTTAGAGTATCAGTGACTGCTCTATCTCTGGCATCTGACACAAATAATAAATATATATTGATAGAATTCTCACTATAAATCACTCTGAGAAGATGAAAATGGAAGATGTGGCAAGGTAAAAGGTCATGTAAGTGTTAATCATCTGTAAAAGTGGTGATGAAAGGGCTTGAAAGAGAAGACTGGGTCTCTGGTACACTGTCATGATACGCGCATGAATGAAATTTGAGATAAGTGACAATTAAGGAAAAATCTGTAGCCTGTATATTTTTTACCAAAGAACAGGCTCATACATGGGGGACATTAGTTTGTTTTTCATAATTAGAAAAGAATATCTGAGTCTGAATATCTTATGAAGGAAACATATTTACTTATTGTTTCTGGAGAGTGAAAATCCTGATAATAACACAGGCATCAATGAAGGCAATCTTGCCTGTATGAGCTCAGCAGATGGTACCATGATAGGGATTCATGCAACAGGTAGAGATCACATCACCTAACAGAAAGGCAGAGAAGCTAGAAATTTGTCAGACATGTTACTTGATAAGAAGGCCTCTTAATCTAACTCTGAGTTCTTATAAGGAAGACATAAATCCCTTTCAGTGATATACCCACATAATGATCTAAAAACCTCCCACTAGATCTCATTTCTTAAAGATTCTAGTGCATCTTAACACTGACACGTTATAAAACTAGTTTCTAAAACATGAAGATTTGAGATATACATTTAAGCCATAAGTAATGCATATGGGGGTTCTTAGACTCATGATCACTATAATTTTGCTTCAGTTCTGATCCTGCATGGTTCACATTTGGTACTACAGCTCAGAGTACACCACTGACATACTCCTTCTATTCCACTTTGTTGAAAAGATCGTCATGAGTTGAGAGGACATCCTTGGTGCTTAGTAGAAGAACATATGTTTCCAGAAAAAAGAATGCCAGTCTGATAAGATGATATGGAAGGATACAATAAAATGAGCTCTATAGTAAGGATTTTAGGACATCCTACATAATAAATTCAAGAAAGAGAGATTATAAGAAATAAGAAACACTAGTAAAAGAGTACTACCTAATGGTTAATTTTAGTTTTTATTTTTATTTATTTATTTTGTAATTTAGGGAAGGGTCTACAAGGTTTTCAGGATCTCACTATTGAATGAGACGCATAGTGATTCTCCTATTTACACCCTCCCACAGCTGGGATTATGGGTGTGCTCCCCCATGCCCAGTCTCAATTGCTGTCTCAGTGTGCTCCAGGGACTGAATCAGCTTGGCAGGCCAGGGGATGTCACCCCAGGCCCTTGTACACTGCTTGTAGGTACTTTAATCCTCTGAGCATTTGGCCTCCCACAACTGTCAATTTTAAAGAAAAAATAGAGTAATAAGAAGTTGTGAATAGGACCAATAAAATGCAGAGGAATTATTAGGTGGAGTTTATACTGAACACTACAGTAAACAACAAGATTCAAACAGGCAGAGAGGCAGAAAGAAAGTTAAATTGAAATCAGGGTTATAGAAACAATACTAGATTTTTTTATTTTTTAATTTATTTTATATTTTATTAGAGGCTTTTTTTTTTTTTTTTTGATGGAACTTGGGATTGAACTCAGGCCCTTCGGCTTGCTAGGGAAGTGCTTATTCTATTGAGCCATCTCCCCAGCCCCTTATTTTATATTTTATTGAAGTACAAATATCAATCAGATAGTTTCAAGACACCTTAACATGACAGATTCGAAAAATTAATACATTGCAAACTGTTTTCACAATGTTTTAGTATCGTACAAGGTGCATACATGATATTATGTAAATATAACATCTGTAAATAGATATTATTTTAGCAGATGTCTCTTATCAGTAAATTAAGAGTGTAGCTGCTTACTTATCTTTCTTTAATATCTGAATTATATCAAAAATTCAATAATTATTTTCCTAATGGATGACCATAGTACTAGAAGCCAACATAATATCCTGTCCAACCACCATTAGTGCAGATCTTGCCTCTCATAGGATTAGGTAGAAGCACAGCATTATCTATCCCAACTGTACTGTCTATACACATACATCATGATTTTTTCTTTCTATACCCCTTCCTTTGTCTGCACCTATCAAAGGTGGGCACTGCATTGTCATTCAACTAACTTAGGTGCTTGAACTCGACACCACAATCCAACACAGTCCAGCATTCTACAACAATAGTGAGTTATTCAAAGAAGTAGTCAACCATGGCCATTTACCGCTCAGCTTAATATTATGGCCTCGCTATGTATACTTCATTTTTATACTTGTCTGCTAGATGGTTAAGACCTAGATAGATCAAGACTTATATACCAACACAAGAACTTTATATTTCCTATGTGGTCATTGCAGACCTCTCAGGGTTTATCTTGTAGTCCTGTACATTATTCTGTAGATCCTTTGTCTGTGTCATCCATGTGGATGAGTCACGGCCAATGCTTGATCAGTTTGCTCTCTTTGAGAGCTTGAGAGAAAGTTTTCTCTTCATGTGACTCTCCCCAGGCATACTATAGAAATTTAGTCTCTTGCCTCTGTGGCTCCATAATCTCCTTCTTCAGAAAATTTGGAGCTCACCTGAGGTTCATGATGTTGCAGTACAGGTTCTCCTATGTCCGGGGTCTTTGCTGAACTTCAAAGGCTAGGGCCAAAATGTTGGCTGGCCTTGTGGCTTTTGTATTTATCCAACACTGACTTGTGAACTAAGGTTGTTAACGATCCAGAAGAAAAGCTGATTAGTATCCTGCAGCATTTGCCCTTCACTTTGCCTTATCTGACTCAATTGATTTTAGTTGTTGTACGTTTCCTTTTGTATTTCTGCTTTTTGCTTGTTATACTAGGGAGACTATACGATGTTTATACATGTGTGTCTGGTTTATTTCCTTTATGAATATATGTTCAAGTGGCATCCACTTCAGTATAAATGCTTCAAACTTATCATTCTTAATACCTGAGTAATACTCCATTATATAGAAATACCACATCTTTTTCAACCATTCCTCATGTGATGGACATCTTGGTTGTTTCCAAGATTTTGCTATCACACATTTGCAGACGACATGATACTTTACTTGGAAGACCCCAAAAATTCCACCAAGAAACTACTAGAACTGATAGGGAAATTCAGTAGCATAGCAAGATACAAAATCAGTACTCAAAAGTCAATAGCATACTTCTACACAGATAATGAGCACACTGAAAGGGAAACAATAAAAACAATACCTTTTACAGTACCACCACAGAAAATGAAATACGTTGGGATTCACTTAACGAAGGAAGTCAAAGATCTTTTCACAGAAAATTACAATACCCTAAGAAAAGAGATTATAGAGGATTTCAGAAAATAGAAAGATATTCCATGCTCCTGGATAGGAAGAACCAACATCGTGAAGATGGCCATACTCGCAAAATTGCTGTACAGATTTAATGCAATCCCTATCAAACTGCCACCAACATACCTCCCCGACATAGAGAAATCATTTCTAAAATTTATTTGGAACCACTAACTACCGAGAATAGCAAAGGCAATCTTGGCCAATAAAGACAAGGCAGGAGGCATCACAATTCCTGACTTGAAATTATACTACAAAGCCACTATGATAGAATCAACATTGTATTGGCAACAAAATAGACCTGAGCATCAGTGGAATAGATTAGAAGATGCAGAGGCATCTATGAAAACACTCAGCCATCTTATCTTCGACAAAGGGGCTACACAAGCTCACTGGGAGAAAGATAGCCTCTTTAACAAATGGTCGTGGAAAACATGACTTTCTACATGCCAAAAATATAAACTTGACCCAGCTCTACCATCATGCACTAAGTTAAAGTCAAAATGGATTAAAGATCTAAACATTAAAACAGAAACACTTAATCTCCTGGAAGAGAAAGTAAGAGGAACTCTTGAAGACATGGGGTAGGTAAAGAGCTCATGAGCAAACATATATTCGCACGGGAAGCTCTTGAAAGAATCAACAACTGGGATCAACTCTTCTTAAGGAGTTTCTGAATGTCAAAAGAAATTGTCAACAGAGTGAAAAGACAACCCACAAATTTTGAAAAAATCCTAACTAATAAGCGGTCAGACATAGGACTACTCTCTAGAGGACTACTGTCTAGAATATATAAAGAACTAAGATACAACAGGGCCCTCAAATTTAAAGACCCAATTCAGAAATGGGCATCTGAGATGAATACAAACTTCTCAGAGGACGAAATTAAAGAAGCAAATAAATATTCGAAAAAATGCTCCACATCGCTAACCATTTGTGAAATGCAAATAAAAGCAACACTGAAATACCATCTCACTCCAGAAAGAACGGCTATCATAAGGAAATCAACCAACAACAAATGTGGGGAAAAGGGAACACTTCTCCACTGCTGGTGGGAACGTAGACTGGTACAACCGTTGTGGAGGTCAGTGAGGAGACTCCTCAAAACAGTAGGACTAGAAATCCCATTCAAGCTGGCTATCCCCCTACTGGGATTTTTTGCAAAGGATCTGGAATCACTGTATCATAAGTGATATATATGTACCTACGTTTATAGCAGAGCAATAATAGTTTAAAATGAACTCATTACTTTTTAATTCTCGTCTTTCTCTACTGTTTCCTCAACCAGTGAGCCTGACAAACATTTATATTCTATTCTTAATTTCTATGAAGTAATGTGCCATAATTTTCACACAGAAACTTCAAAGCGAGGTAAATTTCATTTCAATTAAGCTATGTACAAGCTCTATGGCCTTGAATAAGTAACTTCAATGTTCTGCATGTTAGTCTTTCTCAAACATAAAATGGATAATAATAGTACAACCTACTTTAAATGGTTGCTGAGGTGCTTAAACTAACACAAATAAGGATACTGGTCTTGTCTCCAACTTAAAGTCAAATAACATCTATGCAACAGTGACTTCAATCTTAATATTTTTCTAAGTGGAAAATAGTAACATGAAGATGAAAGGTGGGTAGGTCACAAAATTCTGTTAAGTGTCATGTACCTAGACACTAATAGTGAAATATACATAAATTTTGGAAGAAAACAGAGCTAGGTTCAAATGCAATTTCTGTCATTTGGATTTTATTATTATTGCTATTTTTATTGAAGAATAAATAGCATTCAGACAGTCTCAAGACAAATTAACAGGACAGCTTTGATAAATCAATACATTGGAAAATGTTTTCATAATGTTTTGATGTCATAAAATGTGCATACATGATACTATACTTACAGGCATTAATATAGCACATGTCTCTAATCAGTGAATGAAGAGAGTGTAGCTATATACTTATATTATTTTTGATAGCTGAATTATAACACATATTTAATAATTAATACTTTCTACCTTGTTATCACCCTAATATTTGTCCACAGTACTAGACACCAACATATCTTTTCCAACCACTATTAGTGCAAATCTTGCTTCTCATAGAATTACATAGAAGCACAGCATATTTATCCTAACTGTACTGTTTATACATACACATCATGATTCTTCCTTTGTATACCCACCATTTCTTTTGGCTAGACCTGCTAAAGATGAGCACTCCATTGTCATTAAACCCATTTAGATGCCAGAACTTGGTGACACAATCCAACACAGTCCAGGATTCCACAATAATAGTGAGTTATCTGAAGAAGTTATTCACTATAGCCTTTTTGCAGCTCAACTTATTATTAGGGCCTCAAGTTTTATATCTCATTTTTATGCTTTACTGCTGGATGGTTAAGACCGAGATAGACCAAGATCTATATACAGAAAGATGTACCTTTTGCTTCTGATGAGGTCAGTGAAGTGCCCTCAGGGTTTATCTTGTTATCCAGTACCTTACTCTGTAAATCCTTTGTCTGTGTCATCCATGTGGATGAGTCACGGCCAATGCTTGACCAGTTTACACTCAATGAGAGCCTGAGAGAAAGTTTTCTGTCCATGTGACTCTGCCCAGGCACACAATAGATCATCAATCTCTTTCCTCTGTGGCTCCATAATCTCCTTGATCAGAAAATTTTGGGAACAACTGAGTTTCATGATGTTACAGTACAGGTTCCCTATGCCCTGAGTGTTCGCCGATCTTGAAAGGCTAGGGCCAAAATGTTGGCTGGCCTTGTGACTCTTCTATTTCTCCACTTTTGATCTGTGAACTTAGGTTGGTGACCAACCAGAAGAAAAGACAATTAGTACACTGCAGGGTATGCCGTTCAGTTTACCTAAACTATCTGACTCAATTGTTTTTAGTTGTTGTTGCACATTTCCATTTGTATTTCTTCTTTTGACTTCTTATACTAGGGAGACTATATGGTATTTGCACATGTATGTCTGGTTTATTTCACTTATGAGTATATGTTCAAGTGGCATCTACTTCAATATAAATGCTTCAAGTTTATCATTCTTTATAGCTGAGTAATTCTCAATTACATAGAAATACCACATCTTTTTCAACCATACCTCATGTGACAGGCATCTGGGTTGTTTCCAAGATTTTGTTATCAAAAATTATGCCGCTATAAACATACATACACATATATCACTATGATGTAATGTTTTCAGTTCCTCTGGGAAAATTCTTAGCAAGAGGATAGCCAATTTGAATGAGATTTGCAGTCCTACTATTTGAGGAATCTCCACACTGACCTCCACAATGGTTGTACCAGTCTACATTCCCACCAGCAGTGGAGAAGTGTTCCCTTTTCCCTACAACCTCTCAAACATATGATGTTGGTTGATTTCTTTATGATGACAATTCTATCTGGAATGAGATGTTATCTCAGTGTTGTTTTTATTTGCATTTCACGAATGGCTAGTGATGTGGAGCATTTTTTCATATACTTATTCACTTCTTCAATTTCGTGCTCTGAGAAGTGTGTATTCATCTCAGATGACCATTTCTGAAACGGGTCTTTAAATTTGAGGATCCTAATATATTTTAGTTCTTTATATATTCTAGACAGCAGACCTTTGTCTGAGTGTTTATTAGTTAGAATTTTTTCAAAATTTGTGGGTTGTCTTTACACTTTGTTGACAATTTCTTTTGATGTGAAGAAACTCCTCAAGAGGTGTTGATCCCAGTTGTTTTTTCTTTCAAGTGTTTCCCGTACTAATATATGTTTGTTCATGAACTATTTACCTACCCGTATATCTTCAAGAATTCCTCCTATTTTCTCTTCCAGGAGATTGAGTGTTTCTGTTTTAATGTTTAGATCTTCAATCCATTTTGACTTTAACTTAGTGCATGGTGATAGAGCTGGGTCAGGTTTTAGTTTTTCGCATGTAGAAAGCCAAGTTTTCCAACACCATTTGATAAAGAGGCTATCTTACTTCTAGTAAGGCTCTTTGGCCAATTTGTCGAAGTTCAGATGGTTGAGTGTGTTCATAGATGCTTCTGCGTCTTGTAATCTATTTCATTGATCTGCAGGTCTATTTCGTTGCCAATACCATGTTGATTTTATGACAGTGGCTTTATAGTATAATTTCAAGTCAGGAATTGTGATGCCTCCTGCCTTGTCTTTATTGCCCAAGATTGCCTTTGCTATTCTGGGTTGTTTGTGATTCCAAATAAATTTTAGGAATGGTTTCTCTATGTCTGGGAGGTATGTTGGTGGCAGTTTGTTAAAAATGTACAGCAATTTTGGGAGTATGACTATCTTCAAGAAGTTGGTTCTTCCTATCCAGGAGCATGGAATAACCTTCCATTTTCTGAAATCCTCTATTAATCTTTTTTCTTGGATGTTGTAATTTTCCGTGAAAAGATCTTTGACTTTCTTGGTTAAGTGCATTCCAAGCTATTTCATTTTCCACGGTGCTATTGTAAAAGGTATTGTTTTTATTGTTTCCCTTTCAGTGTGCTCGTTATCTGTGTAGAGGAATGCTATTGCCTTTTGAGTATTGACTTTTTATCCTTCTATGCTGCTGAATTTCTGTATCAGTTCTAGTAGTTTCTTGGTGGAATTTTTCTGGTCTTCCAAGTAAAGTATTATGTCATCTCCACATAGTGGTAATTTAAATTTGTCTTTACCTATTTATATTCCTTTTATTTCTCTCTCTTTTCTAATGGCTGTTGCTAATGATTCCTAAAGTATATTGAATAGGAGGGGTGATGGAGCACATCCTTGTCTTGTACCTGATTTACTTGTAAATGGTTTTAGGTTTTCCCCATTTAGGATTATATTAGCTTTTGGGTTGTCAAGTTAAGGGAGAGTCCATCAATTCCGATTTTATGTGGGACTTTGTACATGACTGACTGTTGCACATTGTTAAAAGCTTTCTCTGCATTAATTGAGATGATCATGTGATTTTTGGATTTCAGTCTATTAATATGGTGCATTACATTTATTGACTTTCGAATATTGCATCTTCCTTGCATCCCTTCGATGAATCCTACCTGTTCGTGGTGTATGATCTTCTTAATGTTTTGCTATATTCTATTTGCTAGGATTATATTGTGTATTTTTATGTCTATGTTCATGAGGAAGATTGGTCTGTAGTTCTCCTTTTTGGTTGTGTCTTTCCCTATATTTGGAGTCAGTATAATACTTGCCTCCAGAAATGATTTTGTGAACACCGTTTCCTTTTCAATTTCATTGAAGAGTTTGAATAGTGTAGGGATTATATCTTCTATGAATTTCTTGTAGAATTCTGCTGTGAACCCATTAGCACCTGGACTTTTTTTGTCGGCAGACTTTTTATTATGTTTTGCATTTCCTTGGCCGTGATAGGCTTACTGAGAGTTGTTATATCTTCTTGTGTCAGTTTTGTTAATTTGTACCTTTTGAGGAATCTGTCCATTTCTTCTGTGTCTCCTGTTCTGTGAGTGTAAAGGTTCTCGAAGTAACTATTGATAATCTTCTGAATTTCCACTGGGTCTGTGGTGATTTTACCCTTTTCATTCCTTACTGCTTGTAGTTGAATTTTCTCTTCTCTCTTTTTGGTGAGGTTGGCAAAAGGCATATCAATTTTATTTAGGTTTTCAAAGAACCAACTTTTTGATTTGTGGATTCTTTGAACTGTTTTCTTCCTCTCAAATGATTTAATTTCTGCTCTAATCTTTATGATTTCTTCCCGTCTTTGCGCTCTGGGTTTTGTTTGCTCTTCTTTTTCTAGTTGTCAGAGGTGCAACATTAGGGTGTTTATTTGCTCCTGTTCTGTTTTGCTAATGTGTCAGTTCATAGCTAAGATTTTCCCTCTACGAACTGTGTTCATCACATCCCATAAATTCCGGTAAGTTGTGCTTGAATTTTCATTGAATTTTAGATATTGTTGAATTTCTTGTTGAATTTCTTCTGTGACCCATTGATTGCTGAGTAGGGCGTTGTTTAGTTTCCATGAATTTAGAAGGTTGTTATGATTTATTTTGTCATTAAGTTACAGTTTCATTGCACTGTGGTCAGGTAATATGCATGGGATAATTTCTGTTTTCTTTCATATACTTATGCATGACCTCTGTATTAGTATGTGGTCTAGTTTGGAAAATGACCCATGTGCAGCCTAAAAAATGTGTATTCAGCTGTGGTAGGGTAGAAAACTCTGCATATATCCACCAGGTCCATTTGTTCCAAGCCCTGGTTCAGTTCTGCTACTTCTTGGCTAATTTTTCGTATGGTTGACCTTCTTTTTGAGATAAGAGGTTGTTGAGTTCTGTTAAGATTGTGGTCTTAGATATTACGTCTTTCATGCCCATTAAGAT
This sequence comes from Ctenomys sociabilis, assembly GCA_004027165.1. NCBI lineage: Eukaryota > Metazoa > Chordata > Mammalia > Rodentia > Ctenomyidae > Ctenomys > Ctenomys sociabilis. The sequence goes on along the minus strand of PVKA01016365.1, from coordinate 25,225 downwards.
TTGTCTTACATAGTTGGGTGTTCGCATGTTTGATGCATAGATATTTATGAGTGTTACCTCATGCTCTTGAATTTTTCTCCTGAACTATATATAGTGGCCTTCTTTGTCTCGTTTGATCCTTCTTCGTTCGAAGTTGCGTCTGTCTGATAACAGAATTACTACTCCTGCTTTTTTCTGAAGTGCTGGGGCATGTAGCATTGTTTTCCATCCTTTGACTTTGAGCCTATGAATGTCCTTTTGAGTTAAGTGTGTTTCTTGTATACAGTATATTGTTGGGTTTTGTATCCTAATCCACTGTGCCAGTCTATTTCTCTTAATTGGAGAATTGAGTCCGTTTACATTTATGGTTATAATTGAAATGTGCTGACTTATGTTTGTCATGATATTAACCTAGTATTGTTTACTCCTTTGTAACCTGTATTTAATTGACTGTCCTGTTTAGTGGGTTCCTTCCATTCTCATTCCTGGAGTTCTGGTCATGGTGGTCTCTCTCTAGAACATCTTTCAGTAACCTGTGTAGGGATGGCTTTGTCATAATGAAATTCTTTAGTTGTTCTTTGTCATGGAAGTATTTCACTTTTCCATCAAAGTTGAAAGAGAGTTTTGCAGGGTAAAATATCCTCGTCTGGAATTTGTTTTCATAGAGGACTTGAAGAACTCTGCTCCATGCTCTCCTTGCCTGCATGGTTTGTGTAGAGATGTCGGCTGTAATTCTAATGTGTTTTCCTTTCAATGTGATCTGCTTCTTCTCTCTAGCAGCTTTCAGTATATTATTCTTTTGTAGAATTTCTGGGATCTTGACTATTATATACCTCAGTTATTTTCTACTTGGGTTGAAGTCATTTGGTGTTCTGTATGCTTCAATAATGTGAATGTTGGATTGTTTCCTCATATTTGAGAATTTTTTTGCGATTGCTTCTCCCCAAATTGTTTTTACACCATTTGTATTTTTCATTCTTATTGATACCAATTAGAGTCACATTTTTCATCCTGGTGTCGTCTTGCAGGTGATGGATCATTTTTTCTTGCATTCTTGTTGTTTTTAGGAGATCCTTTCTCACCTTTTCACTAGCTGCACCAGCGTCTTCAAGATCTGGTCTCTGTCTTCGCTTTTACTCAAACAGCTTTGTAGACTTGTGATTGATATTTTTAGTTCTTCTATATCTTTTTGACTCTGTTTTATGCGTTCTGTTTCTTTTCTGTAGTGCTCATTCAAGGAATCCATCATATTTCTGATCTTCTGTATTTTTATATTCATGTCTTCTTTAGAGATATTTATTAGTTCGTTTCCTTCAGAGTTTTTTCTAAGTTGGGTTTCCTCTGCATATTTCTGGACTTGTTTCTGTATTTCAGATGCTGTGATTTCAAAGAATTCTTTTTCTTTCTAAGAATCCTTTTTTGATTTCAGAAATTATTTCTGTTTTGAGTTCCTCATGACCTTTCTGCTGTTGTTTCTTTGCTTCTGACACTCTTAATTCATATGTTTCAGCTGGAATGTTGCTCTGTGCACTTTTTCTGGGTGAGCATTTGGTTTCCCACTGATGTTTCTGCATTTGATTCTTTATTTCAGATGTTATGTATTCAGGTATTTCTTTTTTTATTTCAGGAATTAATTCTCATCTGAGTTGCTTTATACCTTTCTTCTCTTGTTCCTTTGTTTCCATATCTGTTAATTGGTTCATTTCAGCTAAGCTAGTTTTCTCTGCACTTACTGGTGGACTCGAGGCCTGAGATTGCATTTTTCTCCATGTGTTTGTTATTTTATATAGCACTGATCTCTGACATTTGGTGTAGAACGTTCATGCAGGTATAACCTTAGTGTGTAATGAGATTCAGGTGTCAGTCTATTAAGGTTGAGATTAACTAGTTTTGTGTGGCCTGGATCTAGCTGTTGTGTTCAGTTCCTTTTTACTGTACCTCCTGTGGTTCCCCTCTGTTGGTTTCTTGCCGAGCTGTGCTCTTTCTGGGTCCCTGTGGTTGAATCAGGATCGCTGGAAAAGCGGATTGCTTGGAGAGGTCTCTCTGGCGCAGCGGGCCTCTAGCTCTCACCCACTGGCTGAACTGCGCTGGCTCTGTGGCTCCGGGATCACTGGGAAAGGGCATTCAATTTCTGTCATTTGTAAGACTTTTCACATTACGTTTATGACTTTACTTATCTGAGACTTTGTCCCATATATTTATTGTTAGAGAAAATGTGTAAATATTGTATAAAGTGGCAGATACAAAATAGACAACAAATTTTGTCATCATCAAACTTTCAGAGTTGTTAATACTGTGTACAAAAAATCTTTAGATTTTCCTACCTTCAATGTAACTTATTATGGTCATTGAAAAATACAGTACCATATCAAAGGACAGAGTCCCTTCTCCTTCTCTGGTCATTTTGATACTACGAATTATTACATAATTCTAAAAACACTCCTCAATCTGAGTCTCAAGAATGTTAGCATTTATCTGGTTTGTATCTGTCTATTTTTTTAGCATTTGTTACTATTCTACATGAAAATATCTGCTACTGGTCTTAATATTGTCAAGTTGGCCTCATATTTCTATGTAAATTAGGATGTGTATGTTATTAGTTTCCAAATCAAAGGGACTTTCAGACCTTTTTGCTATGAGAGAACAGTTATATATTCTACACTGCCCAAAGAGCTCAGCAGATTAAAGTGCCTGCAAGCAGGTGCAGTGACCGGGAGTTCGATCCCATGGCCTGCCATGCTGTGGGGCTTCTGAGATGGTGATTGAGATGGCACAGTGGCATGCACCTATAATCCCAGCTCTTGGGAGGCTGTAAACTGTCAGATTACTATGAGTCCAATCTAGAGAGAGACCCTGAACACCCTGTAGAACCTTCGCTAAAATACAAAACTTAAAAAAAGTTACCTATTCTAAAAACTGTCAACAAGAGAAATGGAGATACCTCTTCCTTGACTGAAGTAATAAGTCATCCAAGCTAAAATTGCTATCATGAGAGATTAGCAGCTACATGCTGATTGCCCATAGCACTGGCTTCTGCAGAAATTTTGAAACCACTAATTTGCAAAGTTCTGAATGTGATGGGTTTACCATGTCAGGGTCAATACCATCTGTCTCCTGAATTCAATTATCTTCTTCGTGGATGACACACAAATCTACTTGTGTCTGCTGCACCTAATCCCTGGGATCAGTCCTGTATAACTAAGGCAAACATATTTTCTGCACCAAAAATCAGTAGATACATGCATGGCCTGAAAAAGGATTGTTTTCTTTCTTGATCTGTGAATTATTCATAGGAAGACTTTCAATGTTAGAAAAATTTAATCACATTTAGTTGTACTTTTAATGAATTTATTTTACTGAAAGATGTCTAACAGATGACTATCAGTGCCACCGTCAGCATGAGCAGACATTTATCTGCTGTAGCTTCCTCTAGGCTTACTATGTTCCTGTCATAAATAGGAGATTGGATCGTTTTACTTGTATCCTTAGTAATGTAATTTAGGGTAATGTTGAGCATACCTAATCCACACCTAATTCATAATCAAATATTTTTAAATTATCACTACTTTGAGGAAACAACACCTTTTTACATAACTTCATTCTAATTCTGATTGACTCACATGTGTACTGGAAACAACCACGAAATTTTATTAAAATGATAAATTCCTGGCCTCCAACATACAGAGACTGATGGGATAAAGTTGGACTAGTGCCCAGAGATTTTTTTCCATAATTTTATTGAGAAACAAGTAGCAATGAGACAGTTTCACATTAAATTTGTAGGACAGTTTCAATAATTAATACATTGTATATTGTTTTCTTAGTGGTTAATTGTACAAGGTGCAGACATGATATGCAATTTACAAACAATGTTACAACAGCTCCCTCTATTCATTGAATTAAGAGAATGTAGCTGTGTATCTATTTTGACTATTTTGAATATACAGATATAAAATGGTCATTGATTTGTATCACCCTTTTTGTTTAGTTTTGTCAGTTAAATATTATAGGTATGTGAATTCAGCAAAATATTCCCAAACAGTCCAGTAGTCCATAATAGTATTAGGGCCCAGAGATTTTCAGTTTTAAGAAAATTACATTTATTTCTGGTATTAACAATCCACGTACCACTCTTTGGGCAACAATATTTTGTGTTGACTACTTTGGCAGTCAAAGTCTAAATTTATTGCTTTTATAAAGGCTTCTATTTGGATCACAAAGGGATTATTGAAGGAGAACTAATGTCTGTTACTCAATTTGAAGATGCAACATGTGCCTGGTAGATATAGTCATGATACTGAATGAATCAATGTAATTATTGGCCTTATTCTGATAGCATATCAATTATCATTGTGGGCAAAGTACTTGAGGAAGGAAAAATGTTCCCTGAAGACTGAATCTGCATATGAAAACTTGCTGCATAATAATGGTAATAGCACAAATAAAGCTTACAAAGTGGACGGACTGAAGTTCATCTTTGTTAGTTTTTTGTTTCTATTTCAATCTCATTGTAATATATTTGATATTATTTTAAAATAGTTATGTTTTACCAATAGTTAGTTTAGATAGATTTATGAATGTGCAGTTTCACATAGAGAGTCACAGAGAGGTCATAATCTGATTTTTATATTGCATCCAGTCTAATGTCATACTCACTTCCTCTTCTGCAATTGTGAAGGTATCACAAGCCAGAGGAGAACTGGCTTGAATGTCAGAATAGGTCTGGATGTTTGTGATCAACAATTATAAGATCATCAAATAATTTAATGTCCTACCTCAAAAAGATACACTGCTGTTATATTAATTGTACTTCTATGCAGCACTTTATAAACACTGGTCCATTTTTTTTCTGTATCATCTCTTCTAAAATAAGAAGACTTATACATTTGGAAACTTTCCCCTACCATGCTCAGTGGTATTTTAGTGCTATATATGCACCTTTACAAAATAATCCATTGGTGCTATTGTATGCACAAATGTGGCAGTATACAGTAAAATTTATTTTGATGTTTCTTCGCTGGAATGGACTAAGTTTTTCAACACATAGGAATACTGAATTAATATTGTCATTTTCTTCTCTTATTCAAATTAATGCTATACCCAATAAAATATAGACCATTCTGGTCTTTATTGGTTTGTGGAAGACTATAGTTATAGCTTGTTAAAATTTCTGAATGTAAATTATAATAAACCACACACTATATTCCTATTGTTTTATTTAACCTAAAAATAACTTAGACATGTTTTTATGTAAGTAATATATAACCAGCTCTTTCTTTTGAACTTTTAGCAAGATTTCGATCTCATGAAGAGAATGTACAAAAGTATCCAACTTCTTAATGCAAGATTTAAGTGGCTTTAGTCACCAGTTTCTAGTATACATATTATATCCAAAGTTTCCCCAGGTTACTGATGCATAATATTGTATTGTGTGAATTTGTCTGTAGAAATATACAACCAATTTATCATTCATTAAGTATAAATTTCATTGATTTTTAAAACATAATTTTATTGAGAAACAGCAATGAGACAGTTTCACAACTAATTACTAGCACATTTTTAATAATTAATACATTGCATATCATTGTCTTAGTGGTTATTCATTGTACAAGATGCAGACATGATATCCAATCTGAAACACTACTAGAACAAAAACCTCTATTCACTGAAATAAGAGAATGGAGCTGTATATCTATCCTAACTACTTTGAGTATACAGATACAAAATGGTCGTTCAAATCTAGCCCACTTTTTTGGTTAATTTTGTCAGAGAAGGGCATTCCATTGTCGTTTAAGTACTGCTGGTTCATGAATTCAGCAAAATATAGTGATATAGTCCAGTAGTCCATAATAGTAGTGAGTTTTCAGTAAAACTGGAACTGCCCAATTTGTTGACTTGAGCCTTTTACAGCTCAGCATATAAATGTGGCTCTACTTTTTTTATTTTTTATCATAACTTTTGTGATTTAATTTACAAGAAATTTTCAAAATACAATTGCATAGCAACAGATAGAGCAATAGTTTCCAATAGCCACAGATAAGGAAGATGGATTATGGCAAATGAGAAAATTTTGGGGGTCGTGAAATTATTTTACATTTTATTTTAAGTGATGGTACATTTGTCAAAGTTCATTGAATTTTGTATTTAAATTAGGTGTACTTTCTTGATTATACCTTCAGAAAATCAATTTTATTTTTTTAATTTATTTTATTGAGAAACAAATAGCAATGAGACAATTTCAAAACTGAGTAATAGGACAGTTTCAATAATTAATACATTGTACATTGTTATCTTCTTAATGGTTATCCATAGTACAAGATGCATTCAGTATACCCTATCCAAACACTACTAGCACCACTTAATTCTTATTGAATTAAGCCAAAGTTGTTGTACATCTATACTAACTCTTCTGTATATACAAATAAAAAATGTTTTTTCTTTTGTATTGCCTTTTCTTGTTTAGCCCTGTCAGAGATGGGTATTCCATTGGCATCTAAATACTATAGGTTCATGAATTCAGCAAAACAATATAACACACTCCAGCAGTCCACAATCGTAGTGGGTTATTTGCAGGACTAGCAATGGCAGAAAATGTTGAATTGAGCCATTCACAGCTCAGCATATTAGTATGGCTTTACTTCATATACATTGTTTTTGTACTTTTTTGCTGGATTCTTAAGCCCATTATAAAGCAAGACCTATATAACAAAAAATGTAACTTTTGTATCCGATAAGATCAGTCAGTTCCTCTCAGAATTTAGCCTGAAACTCTGTACTACAGTTTGTAGATCCTCTGTCTGTGTCAGCCATGTGGAAGAGTCATGGCCATTACTTAATCAATTTGCTCTGTGAAAGCCTGAGAGAATGTTTTTCGCTCCCTGTGACTCTCCATAGACAACTCTCTATCCTTGATCACGTTGATCTGTGGACCCATAATCTAAAAGATTAACATATCAATACTTGATGGAAAATACCTGTCCTATATTATGCCTACGATGTTTGATATTCAGACAGATAAAGAAGTTAAACCCAACTGCATATGCGGTAGGATAATAATAAGCTTCTCTTCTGGAGGGTTAACACCAAATTTTGCAGACCTAAATTTAGAGAAATAGAAGGGCTGCAAAGATAGATAACATTTTGGCCATAGCCTTTCAAGATCAGTGAAGACTCAGGACATGGGAATACCTATTTTTAACCACATGTAACTCAGTTGTGTCCCAAATATTCTGAACAAGGCTTTACTTTTTCTATTTTGTTTCCATACTTTTCTGATGGATGCGTAAGACCAAGATAAAGCAACATCTATATACCAAGAAATGTAACTTTTGTATCTGATAAGGTCAGTCAAATCCCCCCTGGGTTTAACCTAAAACCCTGTACTGCACTGTGTAGATTCTTTTTCAGTTTCAGCCATGTGGATGAGTCACTGCCATTGTTTGATTAATTTGCTTTCTGTGAAATACTGTGAGAATAATTTCTCTCCATGTTACCCTCCTTAGGAACACTCTACATCATCGTTATTTTCCTGTGTCCCCATATTGTCCTTGTTCAGAAAATTTGGGACACAGCTGAGTTCCATGATGTTACAATACAGTTTCTCTTGTTTCCTGAGTCCTCATTGACCTTAGAAGGCTAGGGCCAAAATGTTGACTATCTTGCATCCCTTTTTTTAATCTAATTTTTGGTTTGCAAACTTAGGTTGTTTCTCCTCCAGAAGAATAGCTTATTATTACCCTACAACATATGCAGCTGGGTTTAACCTCATTATCTGTCTAGATATGAAACATCTTACACATAATGTGGAACATGTATTTTTCATCAAATATTGATGTTTTAAACTTTGAGTCCCTCCAGTATATGAAGAAAAAAGATTAAAAAGGTAGAAAAATTAAAAACTAAGAATAAACATTTACATATATTTACACAGAAAGTTATAAATCTGAAAATACACAGCCTTAAGCAGCACAAGGCAGTGACATTATTTTACTTTTATTCTTGAATTAATTTATTACCTTTGAAAAAAACAAACATTTACTTAAAAGACAGTAGGGCAATAATTGCTATGTCATAACAAGCAGTACTTAACTATAAATCCAGAATGACAGGCGTTCAAAGCATGACCCTATCATTACACATTGCTTGCTTCATTGCAGTTGCTTAGTTCACAGTTATCAGCATATATAGTTAGTCAGGATGAGAATCCAGGGAATTCATTGCTAGTTTCAAAAACATGTTGAAGATTCTCAGGACCATTGTCTTTCCCATCTTGTGCACATGAATGTATGACTTTGCCCCTACCATGTTTCCTAGCATTTTCTATTTGCCCTCTCTTCATTTTCTCTTCCTCAAGATTTCACTTTACTTTTAATTGTGTTATGCCTTTCTACTTTTATTTCTTCCTTTGAGTTCTTATTTTATGGAGACTATGTGTTATTTACACATGTAGGTCTGGTTTATTTCACCTATGAGTGTGACAAGTGGCACCCAGATATACATAAAGGCTTTGATTTTATCATTCTTTATAGCTGAATAGTGCTCCATTGTATAAAAATACCACCAATTTTTCATCCATTTCTCAGGAGATGAGCATCTTGGTCATTTCCAAGATTTGGCTATCACAAATTGGGCTGCTATAAACATAGGTATACATATATCACTATGATATGATATTTTTACTTCTGCAGGGAAAATTCTCAGTAGGGGCATAACTGGTTTTAGTGGGATTTCTAGTCCTAATTTTTGAAGGAGTCTCCACAGTGATTTCCATAATGGTTGCACCAGTCTACATTTCCACCAGCAATGGAGAAAGGTTCCAAACAGTGCACCCAACATTTGTTGTTTGTTGATTTCTTTATGGTAGCCATTCATTCTGGGTTGAGATAGTATCTCAGTATTGTTTTAATTTGCATTTCATGGATAGCTAGTGATGCTGAGCAGTTTTTCATATTTTTATTCACTTTTTAATTTCATCCTTTAACAAGTGTGTATTTATCTCGATGCCCATTTCTGCATTGGGTCTTTAAATTCAAGGGCCCTATTGTGTTTTAGTTCTTCATTAATTCTAGAAAGCAGACGTTTTTCTGAGTTCTTATTAATTAAGATTTTTTCCAAATTTGTGGGTTGTATTTTCCCTTTGTTGGTAATTTCTTTTGATGTGCAAAAACTTCTCAAGAAGAGTTGGTCAAAGTTGTTAATTCTTTCAGGTGTTACCCTTGCAATTTGATTTTTGTTCATGAACTGTTTGCCTATCCTCATGTCTCCAAGTGTTCCTACTTTCTCTTCCAGGAGATTTAGCATTTCCGTTTTAATGTTTAGATCTTGAATCCATTTTGACTTTAGCTTAGGGCATGTTGATAGGACAGGGCGATGCTCGAGTTTTCAACATGTAGAGCGCCAATATTTCCACTACCTTGTGTTAAATGGGATATTTTTCTTCCAGTAAGCATGTTTGCCATTTTTGTGAAGATAAGGTGGCTGAATGTGTTTGTAAAGGCTTCTGCATCTTCTGTTTTGCTCCACTGATCCTCAGGTCTATTTTGTTGCCAGTTCTATGATGATTTTATCACAGTAGCTTCATAGTGTAATTTCAAGCCAGGAATTGTAATGCCTCATGCATTCTCTTTGTTGCCCAGAATTGCCATTGGTATTCTAGGTCTTTTCTGGTTCTAATGAATTTTAGAAATTATTAGTTTAGGTCTGGAAGATATGTTAGTGGCAGTTTGATTGGCATTGCATTAAATCTGTATAGGAATTTATGCCGTATGGCCATCTTCACAATGTTGTTTCTTCCCATCCAGGAGCAGAGAATATCTTTTCATTATCTGAAATCCCATACGATCGATTTTTTCAGAGTGCAGTAATTTTTCTTGAAAATATCTTTGAGTTCCTCAGGTAGATGAATTCCAAGTTATTTCAGTTTCTTCATTGCTTTTGTAAAAGGTATTGTTTCTCTAATTTCCATCCCAGTGTGTTTTTCACTTGTGTAGAGGAATGCTATTGACTTTTGGCTAGTGACTTTGCATGCTGCTATGCTGCTGGATCTGTGTATGAATTCTAGTATCTTCTTGGTGGAGTATTTTGGGTCTTCCAAGTAAAGTATCATGTTATCTGCAAATAATGATAATTTATCTTCTTCTTTACCTATTCTTATTCTATTTCTCTCTCTTTTCTAATGGCAATTAATCATTCCAGAAATATACTGAATAGGAGGGGTGATATATGACATACTTGCCTTGTAACAAATCTGAGAGTAAAATCTTTCAATTTTTCCTCATTTAGAATTATGATAGCTATTTGATAGATAGCTTTTATCAGATTGAAGTACAGACCATGTACTCCAATTTTCTGTAGGCTTTGATCATGAATGTGTGTTGGACTTTGTAAAAAACCTTTTCTGCATCAATTGAGAAGATCATGTGGATTTTAGTGTTTGCTCCATTGATATAGTGTATTACATTCATAGATTTGCATATATTGAACCATCGTTGCATCCCTGGGATGAATCTTACCAAGTCGTTGTGTATAATCTTCGTGATGAGTTGCTCTCTTCTATTTGCTAGGATTTTATTGAGGATTTTTGCATCTAGGTGCATAACGGAGATTGGCCTGTAGCTCTCTTTTGCAGTTGTGTCTCTGCCTGGTTTTGTTATCAGTATAATACTTGCCTCTAGGAATGATTTTCAGAGGATTTCTTTCTTTTCAATTTCATTGAAGATTTTCAGAAATATATAGGTGATAGCTTCCATGAATTTCTTATAGAATTCAGCTGTGAATTCACAAGAGCTGAAATTTTCTTTTTCAGTAGGGTTTTTTTTATTATATTTCATATTTCATTGGATCTTATTGGGTTATTGTGAGATGTTATATTTTCTTGCTTTAGTTTGGTAATTTGTACCTTTGTAGGAATGTGCCCATTTCATCTGTGTCTTCTAGTCTCTGAGGGTAAAAGTTCTCAAAGTAGCTATTGACAATCTTCTGAATTTCCACTGGGTTTGTGATAGTTACAACATCCCTTATTGCTTGCATTTGAATTTTTCTTGCCTTTTTGATGAAGTTAGTTAGGGGATTATCAATTTTATTTAATCTTTCAAGGAACCAGCTTTTGGATTCTTGAATTCTATGAGCTGTTTTCTTCATATCAATTAAATTAATTTCTGTTCTAATCTTTAGGATTTCTTCCCATCTTTAGGCTCTGCATTTAGTTGCTGTCCTTTTCTAGATGTTGCAGATGCAACATTAGTGTGTTTATTTGTTCCCGTTCTGTTTTCTTAATGAGAACTGCTTCGTTGCATTCCATAAGTTCCCATAAGTTGTACTTGCATTTTCATTGACTTTCAGATATTGTTCAATTTCTTCTTTTATTTCATCTGTGAACCATTGGTCGCTGTGTAGAATGTTGTTCATTTTTCATGTATTTAAGGATTTTTTTCTGATTTTTTTGTCATTTATTTCTAGCTTCATTGCACTGTGGTCAGTTAATATGCATGGTGTTATTTCTGTTTTCTTGCATATACTAAAGCATGATCTATGGACTAGAACATGGTCTATTGTAGAAAATAACATATGTGCAGCTGAAAAAATGTGTATTCCACTGTTTGGGGATGGATCATTCTGTATATGTCCACTAATTCATTTTGTTCTAAATTCTTGTTCAGTTCTACTACTTATTTTCTAATTTTTTGTGTGCTTGACCTGTCTTTTTGGGATAAGGGGTTGTGAATGTCTCTTGTTAAGATCGTGGCTTTGGCCTTTGGATTTTTCATGTCCATTAAGATTTGTCTTATGTATTTGGGGTCTCCCATGTTTGGTGCCTAAATATTTATAAGTGTTACCTATTCCCTCTCCCTCCTGAGTTTTTTCCAAACCAGGATATAGTGGCCTTTTTTATTTACTTTGATCATTCTTGGTTTGAAGTTGAGACTGTCTGAGAACAGGATTGCTATCCTTGCTTCTTTTCTGATGTGTTGGGATATGTAATATTGTTTTCCATCCTTTGACTTCCAGTGTATGAATTTCGTTGTGAGTTAAGTGTGTTTCTTGTATACAGATGATTGTTAGATTTTTGTTTCCTAATCCAGTGTGCCAGTCTGTTTCCTTTAATTGGCGAATTGAGTCCATTTACATTAATGCTTATAATTGAGAAATGTTGACTTACGATGGACATGTTATTTACCTGCTGTTTATTCCTTTTCCCTCTTTCTCCTGTTTTTAATTGTTTTCTCTAGTTACTGTTTTCCTTCTGTTCTCATTTGTGGAGTTCTGATCATTTCGTCCCTCTCCAAATATCTTTTAGTACTCCGTGTAGCATTGTGTTTGTCATCATGAAATTCTTTAGTTGCCCTTTGTCACAGAAGTGTTTCACTTCTCCATCAAATTTGAAGGAGAGTTTTGCAGGGTATAGTAATCTGGGCTGGAATTTGTTTTCATAGATGTCTGTAATTCCTCTGTTCTATGCTTTTCTTGTCTTCATGATATGTGAACAAAGTCTGCTATTATTCTGATGGGATTTTCTTTAAATGTTATCTGTTTATTTTCTCTAGCCGCTTTCAGTATATTGTTCTTCAGCTGGATTTCTGGGTTCCTGACTATTATATGTCTTGGTGTGTTTTTAATTGGGTTGAAATTATTTGGAGTTCTGTATGCTTTGGTTACTTGGATGTCAGATTGTGGCCTCATATTTGTGAAATTTTGTGCTATTTCTTCTCCCCATATTATTTTATATCATTTGTATTGACTCCTTCTTTCTTTTTGATGCATACTATTGCCATGTTGTTTATCTTTGCATTGTCTTGCAGGTGATTAATATTTTTTCATGCATCCTAGTTATTTTTAAGAGGTCTTTTCTTACCTTTTCACTAGCTGCGATGACATCTTCAAGATCTAAAACTATCTTTACTTTCACTCAAAATTTTTTTCAAGCTTGTGATTGAAATTTTAAGTTCCTCTGTATCTCTTTGAATCTGCTTCATACACTCTATTTCTTTCCTGTATTTGACATTCAAGGAATCCGTCATTCTTCTAATCCCTTTTATTTTTTAATCTGTGTCTTCCTGGGAAGTAGCTATTAATTCTTTTACTACAGAGAGTATTTCTGACCCGATTTTCTCTATATTTTTGTGCATTTGATTCTTCAAACACTATTAATTCAGTGATTTCTTTTTTTTATTTCAGAATAATAATAATATTTTTATTTTCTGATCTGAGTTCCTCTGTACCTTTCTGTAGTTGATTCTTTACCTCATAGGTTATTTTTTCATGCATTTCAGCTATGCATTTCCCAATTTCTTCTGTGCTAGTGTCCTCTGCACTTGTTCTGGTTAGGCTCAGGGCATGAAGTTGCATTTTACTCCTTCTTTTTTCACTTTGTATAACACTGTCCTCTGATCTTTGGTACAGAGTTGTGATGCAGTTATAACCTTAGAACCTACTGAAGTTTGGGTGCAGATCTACTAATACTGAGTTCAACCAGTTTTGCCTGGCTTTGGTCTGGCTGCTGTGCTGAGCTCCTTCCTCTTGTGGTCCTTGGAAAAGAACCTACATTGTGCCCCTCTGGCAAGATGTTCTGCTCGTGGATTAGTTGGATGCTTCTGGATATATTCTCTCTGCATGGACTTTCAGCTGCACTTTCATCCCATGCCTATATGCCAGGCCTGAGCTGGATCTTGAGGGATCCAGGAGGCTTAGGGGAGTGCAGGAGCACTCCACACTTACTGGGCCTGAGCTTGGGCTGAATGGGAGGAGTATAGTGTTTCGGTGTGAGCACAGGTGAACGGTCCCGGGAATGGAGTGGAAGGTCTCACTCATGGGGCTGGCCTGGGCTTGATTGGGGAGATTAAACCAGCACAGGGGAGCCTGGGAGGTCTCCTAAACACTCTTTAGGCCTGGGCTTGGGCTGGATGGGAGGAATGGGGGGGGTTCCAGAGACAGCGTGTTGGGAAGGGTCCTGAGAACACAGCAGAAGGTCTCCCTCACTGATATTTTTAAATTCTTAACATTAAAGAATTTTTCTTGACCTGGGGCTGTAATTCAAAATTGCCACACATTCCGAACATATGCATGGATATGGATTAAATCCTTTTTGCACACAGCCCTAAGAAAGGTAGTGCTAGGAGCTGGAGAGATAGCTCAGCACCTGCGTAGGAAAGATTAGGCAAACACAGGGACTGTGGTTTGATCCCTGGAACCCCATGCCATGCCCGCTCCACCCACAAGGCAGGCTGAGCCTGCCACAGAGTCCAGGTGTAGTGGTGCAAACCTGCAACCCCAGAGCTGGGAAGCTTGAAACCAGGAGGATCACTATGAGTCCAAGCTGTGTAGTAAGACCCTGTAACAACCACATATGTTAAAAAAAAATTAGTGCTTTATGGATGATGGAAATCACACTTGTTTTATTTTTGAGACTGTGAATTAATTGCACCTAAAATGAACATACTCATCCTCAAATAACCAAAACATATCAGAGTAGGCCAAATCTCTTTTTAAAACATTCCAAAAATTATCTACTCAGTCCTGGCCTTTTGGGGTGCTCATATTGTAACATCTAATGTTCTTGACACTCGTATATATAAGGATAATTTTATAATCTATACTATATTTGTTTGTTGTTCGAATATGTTTACATAGTGTCATAGCATAGGTCTCATATCATATCTTCATTAATCAATGAAATTTGTAATTCTCTCTACATTAACTGATACATGTCCCAAGCCACATGTTCAGTAATGGTTGTTGACTGCCTCTTCACATCATAGTTGTGTAATAGTTTTTTTAATATTAAAAAATCCACCATTATCAACATAGATAATCTACCTGTTTTAGAAATGGGCAACTAGTTACCCATAACTAGACAAATAGCTCCTATGAAACATAAAAGTACCAATCCATACAGTCCTACAATGTGCCTAGGAGAGGAGAACAACATAAAAATAAATTATATTAGAGGTATTACTATAACTATGTGAAGTAAAATTGATTAAATAAAGGGTTTAACTATCTCAACTTTTAATATTTCCAGTTAGGATCCCACCTATGCCCACGTAGCCAGAGCACCTGACCTGAGATAGCAGGGCTAACTTTGGCGGCCTCCTCTATCCTGCCCCTAAGCCCTCCCAGTGGGTGGGAATTTGCACAACTCACCTGGCTTCCCAGATCAGTGAGTGAGTGGTGAGTGTGACAGAGAGCCTTTGACTTCTTCCCATGAACAATACAAGGATCCCCCACCCAAGCCCTCCAAGTGAGCAACTAGCCTGAGACCTCAGAGCCCACTCACCAGCAACTCCTGGAAATTCCCCGACTCCCTGGGCAACAAAGTTCGGTGAGTGTGTGGTGAGTCTGAAGGAGAGCCTTGGGATTCTCCCTGAGCGCACTGCACCATCCAGAGTCTCAGTCCCCAAAATATCCTAGCCAGAGGCCTGCTTGACACATCCCAGACAGACCTACCTGGCAACTCCCCGTAGCCACTGCCCCCACGCCCACCATGGGACCAGGAACTTCTGGTGACCCTCTTGCCACTCAATCCACCCCCTGCAACGTGGGGAGCATGAGGGAGAGCTTCTGCATCCCCCAGTGCTCTGCTAACCAGGGATGCAACAGAGGGGAATCACAGGAGCTACAGCAAAAAGGAACTGAACACAACAGCTAGATTCAGGCCAGGAATAACTGCATAATCTCAAGCTTAACGGACTGGCGCCCAAATCTCATTAGATACTAAGGTTATAGCTGCACCAAAGTTGTACAACAAAGGTCAAAGGTCAGGATTATACAAAATGAGAAAGACAAGGAGAAAAATGCAATCACATGTCTCAAGTCCACCAATAAGTACAGAGGACACTAGCTCAGCTGAAATGAATGAACACAGACGGAAGCAAAGGAACAACAGCAGAAAGGTATAGAGGAACTCAGACAAGAATTAATGTCTGAAATAAAAAAAAGAACTATTTGAATGCACAGTATCTGAAATAAATAATCAAATGCAGAAACATCAGGGTTAAATCCAATGCTCACTCAGAACAACTGCAGAGAACACTATTCCAGCTGACACTATGAATTAAAAGTTTCAAAAGCAAAGAAACAGCAGCATAAAGGTCATGAGGAACTAAAAGCAGGAATAATCTCTGAAATCAAAAAAGAATTCCTAGAAATCATACGATCTGAAATACAGAAACAGTTCTGGAAATATCAGAGGAAACTCAATTTGGAAGAAACTCTGCAGAAAATGAATTAATAACTGCCTCTAAAGACGACATAGATAAAAACATAGAGGAGATCAGAAATATGATGGAATCCAGGAATGAGAAATACAGAAAAGAAATAGAATTCATGAAGCAGAGTCAAAGAGATATAGAAGAACTGAAAATATAAATCAAGAGTATACAAAACCGTTTGAGTGAAAGCAAAGACAGAGTTTCGGATCTAGAGGACCCTGGTGCTGCTAGTGAAAAGGTGAGAAAGAGTCTTTTAAAACAACAAAAATGAAGGAAAAAACAATCCATCACTTGCAAGATGACACCATGTGAGAATAATTGGCATCAGTGAGAAGGAAGGAGTCAATACAAATGATATAGAAAGAATATGGGCAAAGTAATGCAGAAAACTTCCCAAATATGAGGAAACAAACCAACATTCAGATTACAGAAGCATACAGAACACCAAATAACTTCAGCACAAGTAAAAAACATGAGACATATAATAGTCAAGATTCCAGAAAACCAACACTGGAATAATATACTGAAAGCTGCTAGAGAGAAGAAGGAGATCACATTCAAAGGAAAACCCATAAGAATTACAGGTGACTTCTCTATACAAACCATGAAGGCAAGGAGAGCATGGAGCAGAGTTCTTCAAGTCCTGTCTGAAAACGAATTCCAGCTCATATTATTATACCATGCAAAACTCTCTTTCAAGTTCAATGGAGAAGTGAAATACTTCCAAGACAAAGAACAACTAAAGAATTTTATGATGACAAAGCCATCCCAACACAGGCTACAGAAAAATGTTCTAGAGAGAGAACACAATTACCAGAACTCCAAGAATGAGAACAAAAGGAACCCACTAAACAGGTCAGAAAATTAAACACGGGATACAAAGGAGTAAACAACAGCAGGTAAATATGAAGACAAAAAAAAAAAATCAACACATTTCAATAATACCTAACAATGTAAATGGACTCAATTCACCAATTAAGAGAAATAGACTGGCATAGTGGATTAAAAAACAAAATCCAACAATATGCTGTATACAAGAAACACACTTAACTCAAAAGGACACTCATAGGCTCAAAGTCTAACGATGGAAAACAATATTAAATGTTTCATCACTTCAGAAAAAAGTAAGAGTAGCAATTCTGTTCTCAGACAGACTCAATTTCAAACAAGAAGTAGCAAACGACACAAAGAAGGCCACTGTATGTTGGTAAGGGGAAAAATTCAAGAACAAGAGTTAACACTCATAAATATTTATGCATGAAACAAAGGAGAGACAACTACATAAGACAAATCTTGTTGAGCATGAAAAACCTGGTATCTATGACCACAATGTTCATGTGAGACTTCAACAATCCTTATCTCAAAAAGATAGAAACAACGAGACAAAAAATTAGCAAAGGAGTAGCAGAACTGAACCAGAGTCTGGAACAAATGGACCTGATGGACATATAAAAATTGTCAAACCCATTCACAGCCAAATACACATTATTTAACCTTCATATAGGTCATTTTCCAAAACAGGTCACATATTACTCCAGAAGTTATACATAAGTGCATTGAAGAAAACAAAAATTATCCCATGCATATTTTCTTACCACACTGCAATGAAACTTGCACGAAATGAAAAAAGAATCCAGCCAAAGATGCTAAATTTATGGAAATTAAATAACACCCTACTCAGCAATCAATGGGACACAATAAGAATTTCAAACAAAATCTACATTTCAATGAAAATTCAAGCACAATTTATCGTAATCTATAGGATGCAATGAAAACAGATTTAGAGGGAAAATCATAGCTATGAACACACACATTAGGAAAACAGAATGGGAACAAATAAACACCCAAATGTTTCACCTCCAACATCTAGAAAAAGAAGAGCAAACCAAACCCAGAGTGCAAAGATGGGAAAAAATCACAAAGATCAGAGCAGAAATTCATTCAATTGAGATGAAGGAAACAGTTCAAAGAATCCACAAATCAAAAAGTTGGTTCTTTGAAACACTAATTAAATTTCATAAGCCTCTAGCCAACCTCAACAAAAAGAGGGAAGAAAAAATTCAAGTACAAGTAATAAGGAATGAAAAGGGTGAAATCACCACAGACCTAGCGGAAATTAGGAAGATTGTCAATGGCTACTTTGAGAATTTCTATGCTTACAGATTAGAAGACACATATGAAATGGACAGATTCCTAGAAAGGTATAAATTACCAAAATTGAACTAAGAAAAAGCAACAACTTTTAATAAGCCAATAACAGCCAATGAAATACGAAATGCAATTAAAAGCCTACCGACAAAGAAAAGTCCAGGTCCTCATGGATTCACAGTTGAACATTTAAAAAAATTATAGAAGACATAATCCCTACACTCCTAAAACTTTTTAATGGAATTGAAAGGAAGCAGTCCTCCCAAAATCATTTCTGGAGGCAAGTATTATACTGATTACAAAACCAGGGAAAGACACAACTAAAAAGGAGAACTACAGGCTGATCTCCCTCATGAACATAGATGCAAAAATACTCAATAAAATTCTAGCAAATAATACAGCAAATCATCAAGAAGATCATACACCATGACCAGGTAAGGTTCATCCCAGGGACACAAAGATGGATCAATATTGAAAAATCTATAAATGAAATGCACTATATTAATAGACTGAAAACTAAAAACCATATGATCATCTCAATTGATGCAGAGAAAGCTTTTGACAAAGTTCAGCACTCATTCATGATCAAAGTCCTAAAGAGAATTGAAATAGATGGACTCTACCTTAACTTGATAAAAGCCATCTATGACAACCCAAAAGCTAATATAATCCTAAATGGGGAAAAACTGAAATCTTCCACTCTTAAATCAGGTACAAGACAAGGTTGTCCTCTATCAACCCTCCTCTTCAACATGGTTTTGGAACCAATAGCAACAGCCATTAGAAAAGAGGGAGAAATAAAAGGAAAAGGAATAGGTAAAGAAGAAGTTAAATCATAACTATTTACAGATGATATGATACATTTCTTGAAAGACCCCAAAAATTCCACCAAGAAACTACTAGAACTGATACAGAAATTAAGTACCATAGCAGGATACAACGTCAATACTCAAAAGTTCATAGCATTCTTCTACACAGATAACAAGCATAGTGAAAGGGAAACAATAGAAACAATAACTTTTACAATAGCACCAAGGAAAATGAAATAAATACCTTGGGATTCACTTAACCAAGGAAGTCAAGATCTTTTTACAGAAAATTATAACACCATAAGAAAAGAGATTATAGAGGATTTCAGAAAATGGAAAGATATTCCATGCTCATGGATAGGAAAAACCAACATTGTGAAGATGGCCATACTCCCAAAATTGCTGTACAGACTTAATGCAATCCTTATCAAACTGTCAGCAACATACCTCCCAGACCTAGAGGAATTGTTCCTACAATTTATTTGGAACCACAAAAGACCTAAAATAGCAAGGGCAATGTTGGCCAATAAAGACAAGGCAGGAGGCATCACAATTCCTGACTTGAAATTATATTAGAAAGCCACTGTGATAAAATCAACATGGTATTGGCAACGAAATGAACCTGAAGATCAGTGGAATACATTAGAAGATCTATAGGCATCTCTGAACACACTCAGCCATTTGCTTTTCGAAAAGGGGCCAAACAAACTTACTGTAAGGAAGATAGCTTCTTTACCAAATGGTGCTGTAAAAACTGACTTTCTACATGCCGAAAAGTAAAACTTGACCCAGCTCTAACACCATGCACTAAGCTAAAGTCAAAATGGATTAAAGATCTAAACATTAAAAAAGAAACACTCAATCTCCTAGAATAGAAAGTAGGAGGAATTCTTGAAGACATAGGGGTAGGTAAAGAGTTCATGAACAAACATGCATTTGCACGGGAAACACATGAAAGAATCAACAACTGGGATCAAATCTTCTTGAAGAGTTTCTACATGTCAAAAGAAATTGTCAACAAAGTGAAAAGACATCACACTAATTTTGATAATTTCCTAACTAATAAGGAATCAGACAAAGGTGTGCTGTCTAGAATATATAAAGAACTGAGATATAGCAGGGCCCTCAAATTTAAAGACCCAATTCAGAAATGGGCATCTGAGATGAATACACACTTCTCAGAGGACAAAATTAAATAAGCGAACAAATATATGAAAAAATGCTCCGCATCGCTAGTCATCTGTGAAATGCAAATAAAATCAACACTGAGGTACCATGTCACTCCAGAAAGAATGGCTATCAAAAGGAAATCAATGAACAACAAATGCTGGAGAGGTTGTGGGTAAAAATGAATACTTCTCCACTTCTAGTGGGAATGTATACTGGTGCCTCCACTGTGGAGATCCGTATAGAGACTCTTCAAAAGAGTGGGACTGGAAATCCCACTCAACCCACCTATTCCCCTACTTGGAATTTCCCAAGAGGAAATGAAAACATTCTATCATAGTGATGTATGTGTGCCTATGTTTATAGCAGCACAATTTGTGATTGCGAAATCTTGGAAACAACCAAGATGTCCATCACATGAGGAATGGTTGAAAATCATGAGGTATTTCTATATAATGCAGTATTACTCACCTATAAAGTATTTCAACATATACTCATAAGTGAAATAAACCAGACATACATGTGCAAATATTGTATGGCGTCCTAGTATAAGAAGTCATAAGAAATGTACAAATAGAAATGTAAAACAACAACTAAAAACAATTGAGTTAGATAGTTAGGGCAAACTGAACAGCATATGCTTCAGGGTACTTATCATCTTTTCTTCTTGATGGTCACCAATCTAAGTTCACAGATCAAAATTGGAGAAATAGGAGAGCCGCAAGGCCACCCAACATTTTTTTCCTAGCCTTTCATGGTCAGTCAAGACTCAGGACATAGGAGAACCTATACTGCAACATCATGAAACTCAGTTGTGCCCCCAATTTTCTGATCAAGGAGATTATGGAGCCACAGAGGAAAGAGATTGATGATGTATAATGTGCCTGGGGAGAGTGACATGGAGAGAAAACTTTCTCTCAAGCTCTCACAGAGAGAAAACTGGTCAAGCATTGGCCGTGACTCATCCACATGGATGACACAGACAATGGTTCTACAGAGTAAGGTAAAGGATAACAAGATCAACCCTGAGTGGACTTCATTTACCCCATGAGAAACAGAAGTTATATCTTGTGGTATATAGGTCTTACTCTATCTTGGTCTTAAACATCCAGCAGAAATGTATAAAAATGAGGTATATAACGTGGGGCCATAATAACAAGGTGAACTGTAAATGGCTAGAGTGAATAACTTCCTTAGATAATTCCCTATTATTGTGGAATGCTGGTCTGTGTTGGATTGTGTCACGGAATTCAGTCACCTAAATTGATTTAATGACAATGGAGGGCCGATCTTTGACAGGTCTAGGCAAACAAAAATGTATACAAGGGAAGAATCACAGTGTGTGTATATAAACAGTACAGTAGGATAAATATGCCATGCTTCTGCATAATTCTATGAGAAGCACGACTTGCACTAATAGTGGTTGCATAGGATATTATGTTGGCTTCTAGTACTATGGACAACCACTAGAAAAATACAAGATAAGAAGTATTAATTTTTGAATCTGTGATACAATTGAGGTATAAAAAATAAGATAAGTAAACAGCTACACTCTCTTAATTCACTGATTAACGACATATGCTATATTAATGTCTGTAAGTATAATATCGTGTATGCACCCTGTATGATAGCAGAACATTACTAAAACAGTTTGCAATGTATTAATTTATAGAATCTGTCCTGTTAGTTTGTCTTGAAACTGTCTCATTGCTCTTTGTTCTTCAATAAATAAGTAAATAAAATATTTCCAGTTAATTTTACTGAATAGTAACTTAACCAGTTTGTGTTTCTATTCATGTCTATAAATGAATATATTGTTCTTCCAATTATATGCATTTTACCTGTGTAATGACTGAAAAATTGATTTGGCTCCATTTTTATTTTTTTTTGTCAGTGCTAGTAGAGTGAGGTGTAGTTTTATGGGTAGTGTACACCTACAGCACTTCTGAGACAAATTTTCACATCCTATGTTCATTCTTCTGTTAAGTAGTTTATGGTATTCTTACAAATATTTAGAAGTTCTCTATTATCACTTTTACTCAAACCATTTTGCAATGTTGTGGTTGAGATTTTAAGTTCGTCTATATCTCTTTGACTCTGCATCATGCAATCTATTTCTTTCCTATATTGTTCATTCAAGGAATCCATTGCTTTTCAAATCCGTTCCATTTTTTATCACTGCTTCTGGAGAAGCAGTTATTAATTCTTTTATTGCACAAATGATTTCTGATATGATTTTCTGTACATGTTTCTTCATTTGACACTTTACTTCACATGCTATTAATTCATAGATTTCTTTTCTTTATTCCAGAGGTTATTTCTGATCTGATTTCCTCTATACTTTTCTGCAGTTGTTTCTTTCCTTCAGACACTATTGATTCAGACATTTCAGCTATGTGATTCTTAATTTCTTCTGTGCTAATGTCCTCTGCATGCATTCTGTGTGTACATGGGCCCTGATATTGTATTTTATTCCTGCTCTTTATCATTTTGTTTAGCACTGTTCTCTGACCTTTGGTATAGAGCTTTGGACCTTAGCACCTACTGAAATTTGTGTGCTGTCCTATGAAGTTTGAATTTATCCAGTTGTTCCTGGCTTGCTTCTGGCTGCTGTGCTGGTTTCCTTCCTGCTTCAGCCTTTGGAAGCGAATCTGTTTTGTCCTGGCAAGATATTTTGCTCCTGGATTAGCTGGGTGAATTTGATCCTTAGTCTCTTGCAGGAACTTCACTTGTAGTTTTACAACAGGCCTGTATGCCAGGCCTGGGATGGTTCTGGAGGAGCCCTAAGAGGCTGGTAGAAGTTGTAACTCATGTAGAGGGCTTGGGCTGGCTCTGAAAAGGTGGAGGTTTCCTGAGATCATTGCAGAAGTTCTCACTCAAGTGATGAATCTGGGCTGGGTCCTGAAAGGTCCAGCATGGGCAGGGTAGCAAGGAAGCTCTCCCACTCACTCCCTGAGCCTGGGCTTGTGTTGGGTCTGGAGGGATCCTGAAAGCATGGTGGAAGTTCTCACTCAAGAGGTGGGCTTGGTTTTATCTCTTCCTCTTGGATTGTTTCATTACCTATTATATAGTGCTCTTCTTTGGCTATTCTGATTAGTTTCAACTCAAAATTTACTTCACCAGATATTAGAATTTTTAAATCCGTGCTTTTTATGAGCTCCTGCTTAATGAACCACTATTTTCCAAACTTTAATTTTTAGTCTATGGACGTCTTTTGAATTAGATTACTTTTCTGTGTGTGTGTGTGTGTGTGTGTGTACCCTGCACAGCCTGCTGCCTTTGGGGTGGTACTGGCACAGCATGTGGTACTGCTGATCAAACCATGGTTCCTGAGTGTTTGCCTAACCTTGGCTAAGCAGGTGCTTTAGACTACTGAGCTATTTCTTAGTCCCTAGATTAGTTTCTTGACTTCAACAGACTAATGGATCCTGTGTTCTAATCTAGTCTGCCAATCTGTGTTTTTTAAACAGAGAGTTGACTCTTTTATGTTGAAAGATATTATTGAGAAATGCTGATTATTTACTATCATCACATTTTTATCTATTGGTGACTCTTTTGTTTTTCTGTTTTTAATTCTTAATTGTTTATCCATTGACCTTAACTTGAAATTTCATTTCCTTTGGGTTTTCGCTGTGCCATTTGCATTGTTGCTGTCAAGAATATTCTTAAAGAGATAGCAAAATAGCTCAACAGAATAAGCACCAATTTGGGTAAGCACAGAGACTGGGGTTCGATGTTTGGCACCACATGTCAGCCAGTACTATCCCCAGGATGCACTGAGCTGACAACGGAGACTGGGCAAGATGGTGTGTGCCTGTAATCCCTACTCTGTGGAAAGTGAAAACAAGAGGATCACGAAAAGTCTGAACTTCAGTGAGACTGTATACCAAATACATAAAAAAGAATAATCTTGAGTATCTCCTGGACTTCTGATTTAGTACTCATATCTTTCAAGGTGGACATTTTAATGGAAAAAAATTACTTCATTTAGTTTTGAAGGTTAGCTTGGATGGCAAAGTTAATCTGTGTCAAAATCTTTTAGTATTACAGTTAGATATAGTATATTTCAGGACTTTTTGGTCTTTATGGTTTGTGTTGAGATGTCTGATATGATTCTAGTTGGGTTACCTTTGTATGTCACTTTTGTTTTTCTCTCACAGCATTTCAATTTGGGTTTTCGCTATTATCTGATAATTTCATAAGGGTACACCTTACTGAGCTACTTTCTTCCCTATATTTTTTTAGAATTCTGTAAGAATCTATTACTTCTGTTTTAAAATATGTTCTGGAGGTCTGGGCCAGTGAACAGGCATAAGGCGCACCCAGGTGCAGTTTGGGTAGCAAGTACCTCCACTGCTGTGCCTCAGGCCATTCCACACCTTCACCAATTCCTCCCTACAGGTTACCAAGGCATGGAAACAGCAAACGTGTGTGGCAAAACTTCCAAGTTCAATGGAGAAGTGAAATATTTCCATGACAAAGAACAAATAAAGAACTTCATGGTCCTCCTCGATCCCACCCATGTCCGCCCAACCCCAGAAACTGGCCAGTGACAGCACAGCAACTACGCCATCCTTCTCAATTGTGCCCATGCCCACCCAGCCCCAGAGACCTCCCAAGACAGAGAGACCCATGCCAGCAGCCTACTTGACCCTGCCCATGCCACCGCACCAGAGAATGGCTTGAGACAGTAGCTGACTCCAGCAGCCTTCTGGATCCTGCCCCAAGCTCTCCCAGCAAGTGGGAATTTGCACGACTCACCAGGCTTCCCAGATCAGTGAGAGTGTGGTGAGTCTGAGGGAGAGCCATTGGCTTCTTCCCATTTGAGCTACCCGGATCCATGCCCCCAAGCCCTCCAAGCCAGTGACTGGCCTGAAACCTCAGGACCCACTCACCAGCACCTCCCCGGATCCCCTG
>PVKA01016364.1:27438-48195 GCA_004027165.1 Ctenomys sociabilis | reverse complement strand
CCCGCTGACACTGGGAAGTATTTTTATCCTCTTTGTCAATTTGAATGAAAACAGAGTGGGGAAAGATTCTGTTTTCTGCCATCATCGTGTCCAGATTGGATATATATTCTAGTCCACTAGAAAAACTCAGGTACATCAAAGAACTCGAGCTGGCATCCTGGGATGCAGGAGAAGAGAGAGTGAGTTGAGCAGCACCAGATGAGAGACCTTGCCCAATCAGCAAAAGAGACCTGTGGGCTCCAAAGCGGATCTCTCCATGAGAGGTCATACTTCTCCCTAGGCATGGGGAGACCCAGAGGTGATGCAAGCTTCCTGGGAAAGGAAGCCTGGTGACCCAGGAGGGAGGCCCTGAGCACACAGGCCCAGCCCAGCCAGGACACTGGCAGTTTGTCAGCGGCCTGAAGCAGAGCAAGAGCATATTTCAGCACAGACAGTGACAGCCTAGCAGCGGTATTTTCAGTCAAAAGATAAACCTGGAACTTTGTTCTCCTTGAAAAGAACAATGTGGCCAGTGTGACTGAGAAGGGCACTCCTACCAGTTTATTTGACATCCAAAACAAGACACTATGTTGGCACATAGAAGACAAAGTAAGCAGCCTGTGGCATACTTCTGAATTGTGAACTGAGGTGCACACTCACTATGAAAATGACTGTAAGAGACAGAGGACATGTCAGGTGGAAAGCCTGAGCTGGAGAGCCCACAGCTCAGACCTGGAAAATGAATTTTCCCTGCAAGAAAGGAAAGACTTCCATGCCAACAAACCAACATAAAGAAAGGTCAAGGGAATGATGATTTCACAAAGTTTCAATCAACTGACAAGGCTGAGCTTGAAAATAATAATATCGTCCTTAAACCATTGCTATTGCCATTTCATAAGCTGTTTTCCATTTAATTGCTTCTCCCTCCTCATTGCCACAGAGGCATGCAGAGGTCTGAGGAAGCTCATGTTGCATATGTATGAATCCAAATTCATTGTGGTAGAGAATTCAGATTAATTTCTGAAGTTGGAAGTTTTCCTCTGGATAGTCTATCCTGCTGCCTGTGAGAATTAAAATGCATTTCCTATTTTTAAAACCTCAGGGTATTGTGATGTGGGGCACAGGGCTACTTTGCAGAGTTTCTTGGCCTTTAGAGGTAACTTCAAGTTTGGCTACTCAAAAGTTTTGAATACCCAAAGTAAACCTAACTCTGCTTGAGCTCCTAGAAAGCCTAACTCTGTATTAAAGAAACACTAGCTGAGCTCTCCATGAAATTGCATCACCTGGAACTATGAAGACATGGCATCAGTTTTTGGTCCAACGAGTAAGTCACTGAAATCTACTTGAGGAGTTGCAAGGAAACAACAGATTGTAAAAACCAACTGCAGTGCAGGTGCACTCTCCTGCAGCTTCCTGGCTAGCAGAGGATACGTCCCATTAGGTGAATGTGCCTTACTTCATCTGCTTCTTGCCCAGATCCAAGCAAATCCTGAGGACTCCAGGAATGTCTGGATGAGTCCAGTAATCCCTGCCTCTGTCTGCACATGTCCCTCTCATTCCAGGGCATCTTCAAAGGGCAAGCCTGTGAGCACCTTGACCAGGCTCTGCATTGTTCTTTCCAAAGAAAGGGAAAAGCATCAACAACAAGTCACTTCTTTCCACCCAATAATTTCTTTAAACCTACACTGACCACACTTGGGCTATTCACTGTTACTATTTTGCTTTCCATTCTTTTCTGTTTTCAGAGAATAACCATTATATAAGGGAGTAGACTGAGACAATCCCAGAATCAGAGCAAATTCTAAGAAAATGAGTACTAAGAAAATAATATAAATGAAAATCAATACATATGGATCAAATCAGAGTCTGGCCCATCTCCTCCTCAAAAAGCAGAGTGTAAGAATGTTTCTGAAGAAGGTATCCTTGTTGTTGATGACCTGGGAAGCATCCAATTTCCACCTTTCTGGGGTAGGGTAAGCTCATGTTCAGAATTACAATACCTTGCAATAGAGCTGTTCATTAAAAAGAAGCACTTGTGGTGGCCAGATACCTCAGTGGATTAAAACACCTGCTTAGGCAGATGTGGGAGCTGGGGTTCAATCCCCAGGCTTGCCATGCCAGCCCCACTCTGGGGGTGTGCTGAGATGGTGATTGAGACTGATTGGAGCCTCAGAGGCATTCTCCCAGCTTTGTAAGTTCTCAGAAGCTGAAAATCTGTCCAGCCCCGACTGACAACCCCTGTTGGCTTGCTCTGGATCAAGCAAACAACACAGGTGGTTGTGGTCAGATCCACAGTGCAGGAAGTGGGGTAGAGCAGCAGGACATCCCTTCAGGGGGCCACAGAGCCCTCTCCTCCCCCAGCACCATGGGCACTCTCCGCCAGTAGCTCCCGCTCCGTCCGGCCATCATCCTGGTACTCATCCAACCATCTGTGGGGGGAGAGAGAAAATTGTGACAGAGGGTACTGAAAGAAAGCGTGTTACCTCAGGAGGAAAGGAAAATACAGAAAGGGCCAAATAGGATTGTACAAAAAGCTCAAACTTTTTCAAAAGCATGAAAGGTTCAATCCATACAAAATCTTTTCTGCAAATCTTTTCCTACCTGTAAGAGGCCAAGTCACACCAGTTCACTCCAAAACTTTGAGTCTGCTGTAGGGTGAGCCTGTGTGTGGAGTCCTGGGTGTTTTGTGCCCCCTAAGTAGTTCAGTGGATGCTGCTGTGCACCTTGCTCTGATTTTCCTTCTGGAAGTGGCAGAGAAGAGACTCATGGAACACACAGGCAGCATGCAGGGAGAAGTCCCTCTGTGGTTGCTTGCCCCTACAGTGACTTATGCAGAGCTTCCTGCTCTGAGATCTTCCCTTTGCTCATTCCTAACAGGAGTCTTGAACTTTGAGCAGCTCAGGAACAACACTGGAAAGGCAGATTCTGAACCATCTAAAATCTAAGGAGAGTGTTCTGACAAAACAGCTTTCAAGCCAACACAGCCCTCTGCACAGGCCTCTCTTCCTTGAAGGAGGATTGCCAAGGGCATGGCAATAGCGTGAAACACAGGTTGCTGGACCATGAATTCAAATTCTTCAGGGGGCCAAGGGACATAGACCCTGCTGTCCAGTGGAATTCTTCTGGTTTTGCATGTTATTCACTGTGTAGACATCAACTCGGATTTTGCTTTGGTTGGTCTGTTTTTCTATCAAATGAGGCACAAGCCTAAGTGTAATCTCTGGGTTTTTCCACCTTGGGTGCAATACCATGGAAACTTTCTGTTTCCATCCTTATCTGTCCCTAGGCCCTCAGACAGAGGGGCAAGGGAAACTTTCAACTGTGGTAACTGCGTTAATGACAGCAGTGCAGTGCTATGCTTGTGTGCATAGTGCAGTGACACAATAAAGCACCTTGCCATCTCTGCCTGCATCACGCATTTCCTATCAGTTCAGCTTACAAAGCTGCAGTTGTTCTGGAAGGCAGGACTAAGTGATCGCCATCTTTATTTTGTGTGCTTTTGTCTTGCCAGTAAAATTAATTTTGCCGTGAAGATAATATGACTATTATTCCACACTTGGGCTGATATTTTATTTTATTTCTTCCTTACAGCATTTCATAATCACCACCATATTGAAATAAACTATACTGTGTAACACTTAACATAGTTTTATATGATGCCAGATTCTGGATGTGTACAGAATCAAATGTTGCGGGCACACTGGCCAGAATACCAGTCACTCACCATCTGGGTCTCTTGAGCACTTAAAATAAAGCTAGCACAACCAAGTAACTGATTTTCAACTTGATTTTCTTTTAATTAATTTAAATTTAATTAGCCATATGTGTCTAATGGCTGCCATATTGGATTCCATAGATACTAGATTTATTAAAAAAAATAAAAGCTAGTCAATTAGTTGGAGAATTCTAGGTATTTAGCGTGTGATTTAGAAATAAAGGCTAAACACATGCATAGGCTTGTGTTTCAATATTTCTCTAATTTGAAGTTGTTTCTATGACAATGACATTTCCCACCATGGAGCCTCTGCCAGTTGCAGGGCACTTGTGCCAGTATTATATGGATATTATTTGAAATCTTCAAGCAGGTCCACAGAATAGGTACCATTACTATCATTTCAGGTCAGAATAGACTGAAGTTTTGAGAGCTAATCTGTACTGTACTGTAATTCTCATGTAGGTCTGAAAAATGTCAATCTTGGCAATTTTTAACCCTCATTTATTAGTTAAAAGACTGCTTGCAAAAATGAAAATACATGGCTCATTCTCAGAGCTTAAAATGTATAAAACGGCAATGCCTATATTGTGTCACTGCACTTTACTTTTTTACTGTTTATTGGTATAATTTATATATATATAAAATGATAAAATTCATCAAAAGATATTTGAACTTGTCTTTTTCTTAATCGTCTCCCCTTCCTTCAACCCCTCTACCCTTGGTTATTTACAAAGTTTTGTTTCCATTTTATCCCTCTTTTTTTAGCTGAATGAATTTTGATGAATAAAAAGCAAAGAGATTAGAAGTGCCCATAAACTGTGTTTGCAGACAATGGAATGCATCACTACAATTCACAAGAGTGGATATTTCCTAGAAACCAAAAGAGCAGTGTGAGATCCGGGCAGTCAACCAAGGTGTTCTCAGAAGGTCCGAAGGAGTGCACATCACTTCAGGGAGCAGCGACGGCAAGCCACCTGCTGAACTCGGAGCACTTTGGCTCTTCCTCTTCAGTGAGAAGCATTGCCCTCCCTTCCCTGTCATCACAGGGGAAGCTCTTTGAAACCAGAGATCTTGATTTTTGATCTATCCAGATACTGGTAGAGTGCCTGACACCAAGTAGACATACAACTGTTTTGCATGAATAAGTAGAGAAGTAGATTAATATGCACAGTGCAGCCCATGAACTCTCTAGATAGGAGGACCACGCAGTCACACAGATGTATCAGCTCCACACTGGGGCCTTGCTGCACATGCAGCTCTCTATCCTGGCCCTTGGATGTCAGCAGAATGCCATGAGGGATGCGATGGGTGGCTTCCAAGGGGCTGAGGTGCCCTGCTGCTGAGTGTCTGCTGTGCCACTTCTTTCCCACAGAGGCTGAATGAGGCACTCAGCATAAACTAATTTATAATGGTGCAAATTCATGCTATATTTTCCATTCTTAGTATGAAAAATGAAATTTCAAAACAAATAGAGTGATAATAGTTAATACATTGCATATTACCATCTTCAAAGTAGTTACTCAGAGGACAAGATATAGGTAAGAAAATTGTCCAAACAATATTAGCACAAACCTTTCTTTTCAATGAATTAAGAGAAACTTTTCATTTGGACTTAATTTGCCATTTCAGTTTCTCACACTAGTTATGATATGATGTTTACACATGTGAGTCTGATTTATTTCACTTCTAAGTATGGTCTCTAGTCTCACCCATTTACCTATAAAATCCTCGAGTTTACCTTTCTTTGTGGCTTAGTACTCCATTGTATAAAAAGATCACATCATTTTATCTATACCTTGGTTAATGGGCATCTGGGTTGTTTCTGAGATTTAGCTATCACAAATTGTGCTGCTATAAACATTGGTGCACATATCTCACTGCAGTATGATGTTTTCAGTTCTTCTGAAAAACACTCAGAAGGGAAATAGCTGGGTTGAATGGGACTTCTAACCTAGTTTTTTTGAGGAATCTCCACACTGATTTCTATACCCTGCACTCCCATCAACAGTGGGAGAGGGTTCAATTTACCCCACAGACCCTCCAGCATTAGATGTTGGTTGATTTTTGATGATAGCTATTCTTTTTGGGGTGGAATGGAATCTAATGTTGTTTAAATAAGCATCTTTCAAATTATCAGTGATGTTGAATATCTTTTCATATATTTATTTGTTATTTCTACTTCATCAGAGAATGTGGATTCATCTCAGATTAACATTTTTGGATTGGGTCTTCAAATTTGAGGGGTCTGATTTTTTCAGTTCTTTATATGTTCTAGATATAAGTTCATTGAAGGACAACTGGCTAAAAGTCTTCCCCCACTGTGGATCATCTTTTCACTCTCTTGGTCATTTCTTTTGATGTGCAAAAGCTTCTTAATCAGCTGAGATTCCCAGGTGTTGATTTGTTACAGTAATGCCCATGTGATCTCTAGGTTTCCTTCATGAAGTCTCTGTCTACAGCTGTCTTCAAGATTTCTACCTATTTTTCTCTTCTAGTAGATTTAGTGTTTCTGTTTTCATATTTAGATCTTTGATCCATTTTTATTTCAGTTTTGTGCATGATGACAGGCATGGGCCTAATTCTAGTCTTCAGCATGTAGAAAGCTAATTTTCCCAGAAGTTTATTAAGGAGGCTATCTTTCCTCCAGTATATATGTTTGTCCCCGGCATTTTGTTTTATGGACACTTGTCATTCTATTCCTAGCAAGTCTATTAAGGAGGTAGGGATAATTTCGTCCTTTATATCATAAGATTTTGAAAATTTAGGATTAGAGAGTTTGAGTGACTGATGGTGAATGCAAAGCTAAGGAGTCCTAGAGCTACTAATGAAACCTGATTCTGCTATTATATCTAAGCCATATTAGTATAATTGGTGAGAGTTCACACACATAACTTCATTTGAGATTTGAGTTTAACAATCCAATTAAGAGGAACAGGCATTATTGCAGTGTTACAAATGAGAGCATGAAGCCTCAGAAAAATGAAAAGCATGCCCAGGTTGACAGAATAGCAAGGAGTTCAGAAAGTATTTGAAAAACCAGAAACAATAACCTGTTTCCTAAGACCTAAACCAGATTAATTTCTATATCAGCATACTTATTCCAAAAGACAAAGTGTTAATGTTACAAATAGAAACTTGCTAATGCTAATAAGAAATAGCTTCTGGGAGAAAGTAAGTCTTCAGCTCTGATGTTTTAAGGCAGAAAATGGTACAATCCAAAAGCAAGAGGAAGTAGATAGGGGGACACAGTTGGGATAAGCTGAATCAAAGAGAGCATAGCAACCTAACTCAGTCTTGCATAATGATATACGCATACCTGTGGCATGGAAACAGCACAGTTTGACTTCTACTGTCCTCTGCAGACTTAACCGTAATATTTTCAAGAAACCATCCATTACCTGTGTAAATTGACAAGCATTGGACTATTATTGTGATTTTTTATAGTTTCCAAATATTCTTTTTATTGTACACTGGTCAAGTAACTTGGTTACAAAAAATGCATACATCTAAGCTATACAAGCTGTCTTAGTTATTCATCTAATTGCTGAGACAAAATGTCCAAAACATCAAAAGATCAAGGAGGAAAGTTCATCTCAGCTCATGGCTTGTAGTGCTTTCAGTCCATAATCAACTGGCTCCAAGGTGGGATGGATGAAGGGGCAGAGGGCATCACAGAGGAGAAATGGCTCATGGCAGGCAGAAGGCAGAAAAGCAGGGAGCAGCAAGTGGAGAACAGAGGCAGCAGCCCTCCTGCTGTCCTTCACATCCTATCCTCGCTACAACCCTCCACGCAGGAAGCACCCACACCAAGGACTGCGCATACCCCCAGTGGCTAACTTAGTAACCACATCCTTGGGCCCAGCCCCTCGGCAAAGCCTCCCCACACCTGCCTGAGGTCTTGGGGGACATCTGGATCCAAACTATAAAATCAGTAGAGCAATGACAACAGGAGTGAGTGACCTAATTACTCAGAGAAGTAAAATCAGGGAAAAAGAGGTTTCTTATTAAGAACAGATACTCTGCATAAAGTTCCAAAACACTGTTTAAATTTACATGAACAAGAATAAAAAAGAGGTAAATTTATATAAATATACTTGACTTAAGGTATAGAAGACCGATATGTTTAAGCAATAATGGAAAATACAACCAGTCATTGTTAATGGTGAAAATGTAGAAGTTATCACTGATGATAAGTTTGAAGCATTTATACTGAAGTGGATGCCACTTGAACATATGCTCATAAGTGAAATAAACCAGACACACATGTGTAAACATCGTATAGTTTCCCTAGTATAACAAGCAAAAACCAGAAATACAAAAGGTAATGTACAACAACAACTAAAATCAATTGAGATAAGGCAAAGCGAATGGCATATGCCGCAGGATACTAATCAGCTTTTCTTCTGGATGGTTAACAACCTAAGTTCACAAATCAGAGATGGAGAAATAGAATAGCCACAAGGCCAGCCAACATTTTGGCCCTAGCCTTTCAAGGTTAGTGAAGACTCAGGACATAGGAGAACCTGTACTGCAACATCATGAAACTCAGTTGAGCTCCAAATTTTCTGAACAAGGAGATTATGGAGCCACAGAGGAAAGAGATTGATGATCTATAGTGTGCCTGGGGAGAGTCACATGGAGAGAAAACTTTCTCTCAAGCTCTCACAGAGAGCAAACTGGTCAAGCATTGGCCGTGACTCATCCACATGGATGACACAGACAAAGGATCTACAGAATAAGGTACAGGACTACAAGATAGGACTTCACTGACCACATAAGAAACATAAAGTACATGTGTTAATATATAAGTCTTGCTCTGTCTAGGTCTTAACTATCCAGCAGAAAAGTATAAAAATGAAGTATACTTTGTGGGGCCATAATATGAAGCTGAGCTGTAAATGGCTATGGTCGACAACTTCCTTGAATAACTCACTGTTGTTGTGGAATCCTGGACTGTGTTGGATTGTGTTGTCGAGTTCAGGCACCTAAGTTAGTTGAATGACAATGGAGTGCCCATATTTGACAGGTATAGACAAAGGGTATAGAAACGGAAAATCATGATGTGTGTGTATAGACAGTACAGTTGGGATAGATAACGCTGTTCTTCTACATAATCATATGAGAGGCAAGATTTGCACTAATGGTGGTTGGATAGGATACTATGTCGGCTTCTAGTACTATAGACAACCACTAGGAAAATAACAAGGTAGAAAGTATTAATTATTGAATCTTTGATGTAATTCAAGTATAAAAAATAAGATAGGCAGACATCGATACTCTATTTTATGATAAGAGACATTCAGTATAATAATGTCTGTAAGTATAATATCATGTATACACCTTATATGATACCAAAACATTATGAAAACAGTTTGCAATGTATTAATTTATCAAATCCATCTTGTCAAGGTATCTTAAAAATGTCTCATTGATATTTGTACTTCAACAAATCAAAAATTTAAAAAAAAAAGAAGGGAGGGAGAAGAGAAAAGAAGAAATGAAGAAAAAAGGGAAAGAAAAACCTTATATTAGAAGGAAAAATACAACTCTCATCATTCACACATGATATGACTTAATAAACTGAAAACCCAAAGAAAATTACAGAATTTAGTATAGCTAGAAAAATGATTAAATAAATGATAAATATGTATAAGTACAGTGAATTTCTATTATCTAGAAAGAAGCAGTAAAAAAAATATAATTCAGTGAAAGTTGCAATGTCCAAAACCTGTAAAAATTTTAATATACTTTATAGAAAAATAATCTAAATGGTAACAAGGAAGGCATAGGCAACTTGATGTCTAATGCATGTTCATTAATAGGAAGATGTAGAAACGTCAGTTTCTCATAAGCTCATCTAAAACTTCAATGTAATTTAACTAAAAGTAAGGTAGGAGGAGGTAGAAATGAGTTATGAAAATTCATTATAAATCTACATAAATCGCAGCAATACAGAAACGGGGCTGAGTCTGGATCCCAAGCGGACCCGCCCCCTCCGTGCACTGTGGGCTGCATCACTCCACAGAGCAGCAGGGAGGTAGGCAGAGAACGGTGCATGTAGCCATGCTGCCCTGTGAGCCTCGTGGTCAGTAGTCTAAGCTCAACATGTCTGGTGGCCTCTGAACCATTTGGTCAAAAAGTCTAAAGTCCTTACTGCAAGTTACAAATGTGTGGGAAAGCGAAAAAAAAAATGTTAGAAATAGTATTCAATATGCAGCTCCCTAAATCACTAGAAGATTTCAAAGAACACCTCAGGATGATTTGAGCATCTTTTCCAGGCTTTCCTCCCTCCATTCCTTCTTTCTCTCTCTTTCGTGCTTCATCTTTTCACTCCTGTGCATGTGTGCACTTGTGTGTTGTGCTGGGGTCAGACTCAGGGCTTTGTACATATTTAGCAAGTGCTCTACTGCTCAGCGACAGTTCTGGATCTTGCCATCTTTCTCTTATGATTTACAATATAGAGCATTCATCTTTTTTGTACCTTAAACAATTCCCAAACCACTATCTAGGTTTTCATCAGCCCTCAGTATTTTATCCTTTGTGTTTGAGAAGTCATGAAATTCTGCAAGACCTCCTTCATGGCAAAGTTTCAACCAGCACCTTTATCCATGGGTCATAATCTGTATCTTCTTTCATGATGCTCTGTTTCTCCTTCAGCTTCCTCTCGCTGCCTGACTTCAGCAATGTCAACATTCTCCAGGCTAGAGGTTCTCATTCATCAACTTTGAGCCTCCTTTCTATCACTGTTACTTCTTGCTTCTTGGAGTCACTCTCCTCTTGCAATTAGATAGTGATATAAGACACCCTGAAGCTGCTCACAAGTAGATAAGGGGCTCACGCATTCCTGTCTATGCAGAACTTAAGAGCTGCACAGTGACCTACCACCAATGGGAAAACTTTGAAGAAATGATGCAATTGCTCACTGATCAGCTACCGGGACTCAGGTAATGACTTGTTACCAGGACTCAGCTAAAATTTGCACAAGCAGAAGCCATGAAGAGCAAGGTCTAGCAGTCTACAGCTAAGAAGACATGGAAGAACACTCAGGTAAAGAGTAACTCATTGCACAATTTCCACGTGGTACAGCTGGCCAGCCACATGGGGAAAAAGAATAGTGAGTTCCTTTTCATGTTTTATATAAAGAATCAATTGCAGATTTACATCTTAAAGGCGAGATTTAAAATACATATGTATGTATGTATGACCATACACAACCTATATATGAATATCTATCTAGAATGTGCTAGGATACAGATTTTCTTAAGACAGGAAATCTGTAGATCATTTATTAAAAATCATGCTATTAAATTCAATTGACACTGAGATCAAGAATTTTAATCATCAGCAAACCACAAGCAGAAGATGTGCTAGGCTCCCTGCTGCTGGCTCTCCCCTATTTTCCAGTCCTCAGTGCTACTGCCCGCATCTCCCAGGTGTATCTGGAGTCACATGGGAAATACGTAACTAAGTTCTTAGGAATGAAATATGGTGGATGCTTAGTGAAGTTTCCATCTCACTTGCTTAGAAGACATCATTATCAGGGATGTACCCTCCTTTCTGAGTGCTGCCATCAGCTCTGAGCACACAGAGGAGTGTGAGGCTCCAGGATGGAAGGCTGGTGACATGGAAGGACACTGAGCCTCCAGAGGGCAGAGCGCAGCTGCACACTGCGAGCTGCCACAACTGCACGCTTCTCATGAGAGGACTGTTGCCTTCACCTTAAATAATAAAGACAACATTTTTCCATAGGAAAAGAATTTCAATGGACACTGAAGGATGGAACATTTCACCCTTCCTAGAAATCAGAGTAATACAAATTAAAGCTACTAGAATATTCCACCTTATAGTCATAAATAAAGGGTAAATGAAATATGCAAGGTGCTGTTGAGAATCTAACATGACATAAATTCCCGGACATAGTAGGTAAGATTGAAGCTTAGTACAGCCACTTCCAAAATAAATGAGATTATCTTATAACATGGAATATGACCATGTTCTTCAGCTAATGTCTGACTCCAGTGAACTGACCTTGAGGCAGGTTTCTCAGCCTCGCACTATTGGTATAGCATCCTGGTAAATCTCTGTTCAGAGATTACCCTGTATACAGTGGGCCACTTAGCTGAATCCCAGGTCTCTACCCACTACTTTCTGGTAACACTTCCTATCAGTTGTAACAACCAAAAAGTATTCAGACACTGCCAAATGTCACCGGGCTTGGGCAGGGTTGGCAAGTTTACTCTGCAGCAGGAATCACCATCCTAGAAGATCCTTTCTTTCTTTCTTTAAAAAGATTTATTTATTTATTTATTTATTTATTTATTTATTTATTTATTTAGTACAAGATCTCCCTATGTAGCTCAGACTCATAATTATCCTCCTGTTTCAGCTTCCTCAGCACTGGATTACAGGCAACCACCACCTCATCTTGTTTCAGTGGTTGGCACGGCACTGGGCTGTCATGACATGTGGTACTGGGGATCAAATCTATGTTCTTGTGCTTGCCAGGCAGATGCTGAGACTGCTGAGCTGTCAGCCTGGCCCTTTATTTCTGGGGCCAGGGAGATGGCTCAGTAGAGTAAGTGCTTCCCTGGCAAGTGCAAGGGCCTGAGTTCAATCCCCGGTTCGGAAAAAAAAAAAAAAGACTATTTTTAAAGGATGTGACAAGTTCATTTCAGTTTGTGGAAGTAGACTTGAGAACAACACAGCTATCCATTAACAGAAGGTAAATAGATTGTGAGTAACCACTCAGTAGAAAATGACACAATTGTGAAAAGAAAATATCTAGAATACAAGTGCAGTTGAATGAATCTGAGAAGCACAAACTTGAGTAGGGAAAAAGATCAAGCCACAACAGACTTCCCTCCTGTGGTACATCATAGCTTTTAAAAAGCACAAAAAATATCTTTGGAAAAATATATTCAAAAAGCCTACATTATTAGCAAATCTTTTTTTAAACAAACTAGAAAATTCAAAATGATTCCCATGGGGGAGAGGAGAGGCCAGAAAAAGAGGAATAGGAAGAAATCACTCGTATTACTAATTTTCTGGGGTTGAGTTAGGTGATGAGCTACCAGATATTGTACAGTACACATTTAAAAAATATGATACTTAGAAACTCTCTTACAACAGTGTTTTCCTTCTAGTCAATTGTGTAAAAATATAGGAGAAAGGCAGTCTAGGAAAGAAGTTATTGCTTTGTTTTGTTTTGTTTTCATTTTAGCCATTTTTAATTAAAAGCTGCACACAGGAGGGCCTTATTCCTGCCTCTTCTCAGCCGTTTCTTCCTTGTTTCTTCCCTTTTCCTTCCCTACTTGGTGAGACTTTGCTTTCCATTCTAGGACCTTTCTGAAGTCTTTGTCTAGTTTTATCCTGGTGATAAACACCTTGCTGGGGTGAACGCCCACGTGGACAGTTGTGCTATTTGCCTTTTCCCGATGCCCCTCCTCAATGTAGATGACATACTTCTTTCTGTTAATCTGGACTGCCTCACTGATCTGCTGACCTTGATGGCATCCTTGCACAACCTGAACTTCATCAACCTTTTGGATGGGCAAAGAGCCAACACTGTATTTCTGTCTCAGCTCTTTGGAAACATGGGAAGACATAATCTTCCTGCAAATGTAGGAAGGTGCATTGAAATGCCTTTTACACTTTTTGCTTTGGTCTAAAGTCACAAAAGGACTGAACTTCATTTTGGCTGCTACAACTCCAGCAATGACCACAAAAGGGAAGAGGTCTACATGTCACTTCCAGTTTTGTCAGAAGTTTTAAATCATGTTACAGTTCTCACTTTCAACTTTTTCTGCATTTATTTATTTATTTATCTATTGGTATTTGATTTAATTTTATTTTGAAAAATAAAAGCAATGCAAGAGCAAAAATCAGAAACAAAGAAACAGAACATCATACAATACATATATTGTAGATTTTCAAACCAAGAATAGCTGATTAACAGTGGTTGATATATTATCTATTTTATCGTCAAATCTGTTGCTCAGATTAGCAGACATAGTTGTGGAAGATTGAACATATGGTTGGACATTGCCACTTGCTTTCAAGAAACTTTAAATATTTGTTGTCTCTTTTTTATAACTTTTTTTTGAAGTTTGTCTTTATTTTGTTTTTGGTTGGTTTTTTTTTTTTTTTTTTGGGTCTGCAGGGTCTACAGGGTTTCACTATGTAGGCTGGACTCATAGTGAGCCATCTGTGTTCAGTCTCCCAAGTGCTGGGATTACAGGGGCACGTCACCATGCCCAGTGTCAGTCATCATCTCAGAGCACCCCAGGGACAGGGCCAGGGCCAGCATGGCACACTGGGGATTGAACCCCAGCTGCTGTGTCTGCCCAAGCAAGTGCTTTAACCTCCTGAGCTATTTTGCCTGCCCTACAAGGCTTGTTTGAAAGAGAGGATAGTAATAATTGATGTGGCAGTAGAAATAGTACACCTTTAGAAGACCAAGATGTCAGGCATTCAAGCTTGGTTTTTATACTACACATTGCTGTCCTCGCAAAGATGAGAGAAAGGAGAAAAGATAAGAAGAAAGGTAGGGGAAATACACGCAAGTGTTCACACAGAATAGATGAGGTGATTGTACTGAAAATCTGTATCAGCTTTTTGAAAACAACAATTAATCTGTAGAATTTTCACTTTGACTAACTTGGTATGCTGATAGCTGCCATCTAAGCAACTACATCAAAGACAGCAAAGTATAACACGAAAACCACATCTGACTGTCTCTGCATTTCAAACAGCCTAATTCCAACATATAGAGAAATTCATCAAGATTCCCAAGTGACCAGCCAATGCCCAGGGTTTGCCTGGCTTACCTACTGGGTTTCCCAGGCTGCACCACCTCCTGGGAAGTCTCCGTGTTCTGAGCTCAGTAGGTCCTCTTTTACCAAAGGGCACAATACAGCTCTGAAGATCATATTCAAAACATCTCTTCCATGTTCTCATCACACAACCATACTTCATACTTTCTACCACCATTAGATCCTGCCAGGAGGACACAGCCTGTCTGCTTCTTTCCACCCTTACAAGCCCAGCTCCTGGTGAAGGGCCTTGCACCCCAAGCCTCTTAACTAAGAATGCATAGACTGAGAGCTGGTCCAAGGATTTCCTAGAGCAGAGTCCCCTCTAATGCTTATATTAAAAATAACAGAAAAGCATATTTCCGTCTACTCAGTCCCTTCTGGGTCAGAATCTCTGAGGTTGAGCCCAGGTAACTATTTTCAGATCCTCAGATAATTTTCTTAAATTTTACAAAGTTTGCTGTAAATATGGGGATTATTATTTTGCTTTTTATCAGATTCCACAAGCAACCTGCATTCAGGTGAGAAGAATAATGTTTTGTGCAGCTTCTTTTAAAGAAATGAATAGAAGAGAGTTCTTGGGAACATCCCTGAATTCTCCCGTGTTCACGGCAGGTTGTTGCTAGTGAACGTTTGGCTGAATATAATGTATTAGGAGGTTGAAGCTATGTGCATCAAATGCCTTTTCTGAGTAATTCAGTTTTATGGACACGTTTAAAGCCATAAAGTTCATTTTTCCTTCTTCCATTTTCATTTTTTGTAGCCCGTCACTTAAACTGCGTTCCCCCCCCCACTTACACTAGAGTCAGCTGCAGTCCTGCTGTGACTGTGCTGCTGAAGCAGCCTTTCAACTTTGCTCCACTATGGTCTGGGTTAGACTTTCTATGCTCATCCCAAGAGGAGGCCCAGCCACCGTCAAGAGCTAGAGTCCAGGCATCAACCAACTGCTCTGCTCTGCTCTGCACCAGAGTCACAGCCTTGCCTCTGATGAGCAGTTTTGCTAACTCATGTGCTGGATGCCGGAAAGAGCTTGGCAAAGAGCAGGAAGTCACAACCCGATTTCCTCACATCAGGAAAAGCGTGTGAGGGGCCAGCTCCCTGCAGATGCCACAGCAATAGCGCTCTGCAAGGACAGGGCGGCACACGGCAACACCTGGCTGAGGTCTAGCACTGTGCCATCCACACAGCACTATGTACTGGGAGAATAAAGACAAATGATATTTAATTCTAGGCTTCAAAAATCAAAATATGTCAAAAGAAAAAAGAAGCAGATAACAAATGGTTTTTGTGACATATAGTTGGATTGAAACTGTGAAGATTATAGTTTCCAAATCAAAGTTGAATTTCATAGTCCTAAAGAGGTAGTGAAGAATGAAGTAGAATTGGCAGGACCTATTTATCAGGTAAGGGGCAGGGTCAAGGAGGGGAAGGGAAGACCCAGCATGGACACTAAGAGGTTAGTTTGCTGAGCAGAGAAGCAGAAATGTGAGTATAGTATAGCCTGGGAGATCTGGGGATATCAGTCTCTCTCTCTGTCTCTATCTCTGTCTCTGTCTCTGTCTCTCTCTCTATCTCTCTTTGTGCATGTGTGTATGTGTGTGTGTGTCTCACATACATGCACACAGCCACAGGTTTGTGTTGCTAGTTAATTTCTTTCATAATAGTATAACAAGTTGCCCTTTTAAGTCATATGATAAGACCAATGTGACAAAACTTCAAGCAAGTATTTCTTTAAAGAAAACTGGTTGCTCAGCTTTACATGATTTATAAATCTTTCTTTCACCTGCCTTCATATTGTTTTAATTAACTTGCCAAATCAATGTCTTACCAAGAAACCAAATCTTACCTGGCCCTGTCCCATCATGACTAATCAGAACTTTCTTCAGTTGTCCAAGAGATACAGCCTGAATTGAAAAAATATCAATCTGTGCAATAAAGAAAAAAAACAGTAATCACTGGCATATTTCCTTTCTCTAACAATGGCAATGCCACTATCAGTATATTGCTGTGTATTACTCACACAATATTATTGCCAGCACTGGTGTAACAACTACTATTATTCTGTGTGCTAGGTTCTGCATTATGCTTCACAAAGGTTGTGAACGGGTAGCACCCAAGCCTTACTCTCCTTGTTCATCATACAGTTTAATAAAAATATTTTAAAGAATTAATCAGGATATCTGTCCTGAACCTGCTGCTCTTAATGGTAATAACAGCTCACAGAGACCCTACTATGTGCTAAACCCTTCGAAGTGTTGTTCATAAGCTAATTATTTAACCCTCAGAACAAGCCATGGGGTCAATGCTTCTCACTTTCTCCCCTTAGAGCAGAAAAGGCAAATGCATAAATTGAGGGACCCACTCCACATCAGTGTCAGGTGTCTTGCAGAGCCCAACCCCTTCTGGCGGCTACTCCTGAGGGCTTTTCCATTTTTCTATCCCCTAGTATCATTCATTTTTGAATAAACTCTGTATTCTAACATGTATGTGTACACATGTGCATTTGTGAAATGCTGTAACATGCTATGAAGGACAGACTGCAAAGCACAGATGTACAGCTGGAGACGCTGCCCAGCGGTCCTGCCTTGTGGATTCCATCCCTGTCACCAAATTACAAACACACTCAAGGAATGTGTATATAACTGCTGGCACTCAGAACACAGTACCCTAAAGATGGCACTTTGGCATGTTCAGTATTTTGAGCTAAAATAACTAAGAAAGCCTTGGGCACAGCCTTAGAAGCAAATTTTCTTCACTTTGTGTCACCCCTCCATCTCCTGCTTGTCCTCCCCACAAAGTAGCCATGGAAATCAGAATTCCTAAATGGCTCAGTGGATTAAAGAGTCTTCAAGCAGGTGCAGGGAGCAAGGGTTTGATCCCTGGGCTTGCTGTGCTGGCCCTGGCCCCCAGGACCCACTGAGAGTGGGCGTGGTGGCATGAGCCTATAAT
Organism: Ctenomys sociabilis; assembly: GCA_004027165.1. Classification (NCBI taxonomy): domain Eukaryota; kingdom Metazoa; phylum Chordata; class Mammalia; order Rodentia; family Ctenomyidae; genus Ctenomys; species Ctenomys sociabilis. The sequence continues at coordinate 30,741 of PVKA01016364.1, read as the reverse complement.
CCCAGCTCTTAGGAGGCTGTAAACAGGTGGATCGCTATGTGTCCAGTCTTACTAGACTGGACACTAAACCCACTAGACCTTGAACCCTTCCCTAAAATACAGAAAAAAGAAGACAAGAAAGAAAGAAAGAAAGAAAGAAAGAAAGAAAGAAAGAAAGAAAGAAAGAAAGAAAGAAAGAAAGAAAGAAAGAATTCCTCTTCCACAAGATGTGTCATGGAAACTAGAACTTCTCTTCCCCAAAGCAAGCCACAAAATCTAGAAAATTACTTCTCCCTACCTTTCTGTAGGTGCTAACCATCAAAAACAGTTTGACCTACCTTATCTCACTTATATTGGAACCTCAGTCCAAGGGTCCATGTCCCAAGCCTGAGAGAAAGGAGTGCCACACCCAGAGCTCAAGAAGCACTGGAACAGACAGGCCGCGCTAGGCTTCCCCCTTCCACGGCAACCATTAGGACTGCTGGACCACACGTGTGTCTATATGGTTGACCATAATTGGGTCAAAACTTAAAAATGGACAGTTATCTCTAGGTCTTCGGGTCTTGATTTCTCTCTCTTTTTTAAGTATTTAGTACAGGGTCTATATGGTCTCACTACATAGATCAGATTTGTAGTGATCCTCCTATTTTCAGCTTCCTAAGAGGTGGGATTACAGATGCATGTCACTAAACCCAGTCTCAATCGTCCCTCTCAGCGTGTCCCAGGGGGTGGGACCAAATAGATCTTGCCCAAGCAGACACTTTAATCTGATATGCTTTCGGGCTGGCCCTTGAGTCTTCATTTCTGAAGATTCCTGTGTCACTTAAAACTTTAATTAAATGAATGTTAGTCCTCTGACCATTGGTGTAGAGCTTTGGTGCAGTTATAACCTTAGCACCTACCGAAATTCTTACCCAAGAGAGATTATATGTTTAAAGCAGTTGTAGTTTTGTATTTACAGAACTACAATTAGGAACACTGATAATGGGTAGTGATATTTAGCAGTTGACAAATTTTTATAGCAAATGGATTCATATTTTAGACAGTAACAGCAAGCATTGTGTCTATGTAGCTAAGCAGATACTAAATTGGAAATTTTTATTTGAGTTAGTTCCCCTACATTCTGTCTAATCACCTCCCCCTGATGTACCTGGAGTCTTCCAGGCAGACTAGTTCATGCTGGTTACCTTTTGTCCCCTCTCTTGGTCAGGAGAGAAAGAGGGAGGATGCTCTCATAGATCTGGGTCTAGCAAGGTGTCTTAGCTTACTGGATCCAGATCTAGGAAGATTGTACTTGTCCCTTGACTTGGGTCTGGCTGCTGTGCTCAGCTCCTTCCTGCTACAGCCCATGGAAGTGAACCTGCCATGCCCCTCTGGCAAGATGTTCTGCTCCTGGATTAGCTGGGTGGTTCTGGTCCCTAGTCTTTCTGCAGGGACTTCAGCTGCAGAGTTTCACACCAGATCTGGATACCAGGCCTGAGCTGGGTCTGGAGGGTCCTGAGAGCATTGCAGAAGGTCTCACTCACACACTGGGCATGGGCCGGGTCTCTAACTCCTTCTCTTGGGGAGTAGTTGAGCTACATGACATATGTCTCTATATCCATGTGTATTTAGTTTTCCTGGGTTATCTCAGTTTTCTGAAGTTCTTGTGCCAACATTCTGAATGCACATGTGGAGGGTATAAAGTGCTCTGCGGGCTGCTCAGTACCTGTTCTTGTCAACACTCTTGGAGTTAGATGTCTGATTAATACAGCAAGACCTCAAACAGCAGGTTTTCACCATATTTGCTTGATTACTAGGAAGGTAAGGTGTATTTTTTCATTTGTATATCCTGTTTTATAAAGTATAGTCAAGAGTCATGCCCATATTTTAAACTAGGCTATCTGTCCCTTCTCGTTAATCTGTGGGTATTCTGTTTATATCTGTAATCAAGTAATTTTTCAATCATATGTTATATTATCTTCTTCCACTGCCTTTTACTGTCTTAATGGCATCTTGAGAAGCAGAAATATTTATTATTAAAATAGTGCTAATTTATTGTTCTTCTTTATATTTAGCACTTTATTTTTAACTTTAAGGTATTAATCTATATTTGCCCACCTGCACTCATAGTGGCATCAAACATAGCAACCAAAGCAGAGAGGTAGTCCAGGTGTTCCCTGATAGATAAATGGATAGGGAAAAGTACACACACACACACACACACACACACACACACACACACACACAAATACACAGTGGAAATTACTCAACCTTGAAAATGAAATGAAGAAAATTCTGTCTCATACCACAACATACATGAACCTCAACATACAAATATTAATCCATTGATGTGAGGCACATGGTCAAACTCTTGGAGACAGAAAGTATAGTAAATGGTATATTTTATCTCATGTACATTTTACCACAAGCTAAAACTTTTAGGTACTAGTCTATGCCCAAGATCATAAAGATCTTCTATGATCTTCAAGATATTTTATGCGTTTGCTTGTGCACTAAGACATGAATTGACTAGACTGACTTTGGAGTTTGGTATAAAAGAAGGCTCATTACTTTATGTGTAATATAAGGCTATTCAGGTCACATTCAAACTCTATCAGAAAGGTAGTCTTCTCTGATGCTTTCTATCAGACCCTCTGTGTCTGTCTCTGGACTCAGCTGTTCTTCGCTATTTTGCTCTGTATAAGCTGATAGTTTCTGAATTATTTTAACTTCATACTTTTTTCATACCTGGCACTGTAATTCCTCCAATTTTTTTTTCTTTTTAAGGCTATTTTAGGTGACTTGAGTCTTCATCCCCATATATGATTAGGAATGAGATGGCAATTTCTATTGTGAAAGGATCTTCCTGGAATTTTGATAGCCTTTGCATTAACACTATAGATCAATTAAACAGAAGTGGATGTTTTCTAATTTTGAGTCTTCCAATACAGAAACATAGCACATCTGTCTGTTAATTTACATCCTTTTTAATGTTTTGATAATATTTTATAATTTTCTATGTAGAGGTCTTGCCTTGTGCTCCCAGTGCCCGCTGTGTGAGGCAGTAACCATGGCAGCAGACAGGAGGCTGTTTGTGCTTGGCCCCGGCCTTTCCTCTCCCTGACCGTGGTGCCCTGTTTGCCGAAGTCAGATGTGAAGTCTTGGGGCACCTGCCCCTGATCTGCGGAGGCAGCCTGGAGAATGCACGCTGTGGTGGCCTTTCCTGTCTGTCTCACTCTGTCCTGTCTCACTCTCCTTCCCGTGGCCCTGCCACACCCTCCGGGACTTCCTCAGCTCCGCTTTGGGAGTTGGACGAACGCCTCCAGTTTGCAGACACAGGGC
>PVKA01016364.1:0-27338 GCA_004027165.1 Ctenomys sociabilis | reverse complement strand
AAGCCAATTCCACAGACGTTTAATCAAATGTTTCTTATCCGTCCTGTTCACTAGCTGCAGTAGAATTAGAGTCTTAGGGTGCTTGGGGGTTTTCTTTTCACTTTGTTTGGTTTTTATTGTTTTGTAGCAGACAAACAAGGGGTGCTCACTCTGGCCCTGCGCAGGCTAAGCCAACGCGTGCTCAGCTCCGCGCATTCGGTCCTTCAGTGCCAGGCTGCGGCCGGCAGCTCCCTGCCTGCGATCCTTCTAGTGGAAGAAATTAGCAGAAGGGTGGAAGGGGCACCTTCCCTTACCTGCCCACGCTGAAACCTGGCTTTGTCGCTGTTGCATCGATGAAGCCTTCGTTTTCCCGAATCGCCCCTGGTGCCGATGAGGTTGATAAACACGTTAGACTCTGTTTCCGCCCCTGGCTTTGTGCCAGTGTAGACGTGAATTTCATACACCACCACTGAAATGGAAGAAATCTGATATTATCTTTCTTATTTTTATTTATCTCTGTGAATGTCGTTAGCAGCCCGACCAGGGAATGAGGATCTTCTATCTCTAGCGGGTGCGAGTCTCTGTTTGGCCCCAGCACTTTCGTAGGCAGCCCCCATTCAGGCACCGTCTTGGCTGCTTCGTGCTTACCCTTCACGTGGCCCCTCATCTGTTCCCAGAACTGCTGTTTCAAAATAATTATTGTTAGCAATTATGCGCTTTCCTTAACTACCACATGTCCCTACTTATTAGTTGAAGTATTTGTAAAAAAATAAAAATAAAAATAAATTTTAAAAAATTCTCTTGATTAGATGAAAGTGGCAATTTTTCCCCTTGAAGTTTAGCTGTTCTAATCACAGCTGGTCACTTGCACTGCTGCTTCTTGGAGATTACTACTTCAGTAATGGAGATTTCTAATAGCTTTCGAAGGATAAAAAAATACAAAGATCCTAGAGAGATGCAAATTTAAATATAATTTTTAAAAAGATCTCACTGAGGTCCTAGCAAATTATAATACACTACATTTAACCTTAGAATTCAGACTATTTCTTATAATCCACTATGTTTAACCTTAGAATCAGACTATTTCTGAAACACTGGTAGAAGTCATTAATTAGAGAAAAGACGGTCTTCGCTGATGCTGCTAATATGATTAATATATTGGATACGATGAACCCTTTGTATTCCAGTATCGTAGGACTCTATAAAACCAACTCTGTGCACTGGAGCAGCTGCATTTATAGAAATTCACATGAACATTTTCCAAAGAATTCAGACATGAAAATCCACCAAGTAAGAATGCAAGGTAAGTGACAAACATTGCCTGTTTCTATCATGCCTGACCTTTAAAAAGACAAATGTGTTATACTGGGAAGGGTAGAGCGGAGGAGATAAATTAGTTTCTTTGTGCAGTCTTACATATTCAAAAACACCCCAGAGTGAAGCCCAGCAAACTTTAAGCAGAAAATTAAAACACTGCTCATGAGTTTAGGACAGGCAAAGAAATCTTTCTAACTACCTCAAATTTTTTTTTAAAATGCCAGCCTGACATCCTTTGTGACTGCCTGAACAGAAGGCAAGTGAAAGCTTCTTGCTAGAATTCTTCATAGAAACAAGTATAAGGATGGGCATGATTTGGTATCTCTGTACTAAAAATAAATAAATAAATAAATAAATAAATAAATAAATAAATACATACATAAAGTAGGGTTTTGTTTACTGAGAATTTTTCTGTTTCAGATAAAGGGTATATTTGTTTTTACAAATTTTTAAGGAGAACACAAAAAAGAGTAATATGAGTACATAGTTTAAAAAGCACATTTCAAAAGTTACACTGTTGAATTCACGTGGCACGCCCACACCGCCAAGCGCACCCTCAGCCCTGGTCCTGCCACGGCACCCGCCCGCTCGGAGACTGCAGCTGGCTGCCAGCCTGCCTGTGGCTGCGCATGCTTCTCACCCCGGAGCTCCCAGGAGCTGCTGTAAACTCATTAGGGCACACCGCTATACACAGCAAAGGCTCAGCAAGGTATTCGTCATAACTGAGCACTAGATTTTATTCTCAGCCCACATCACAGGAAGTTACTTAGTCCCATTGGGAGAAGAGAGAAAGCACAATCTTGCTCAGAGCTAGAGATGTCTCGCTGGAATGTGTAAGACTGGCTCTTTTAATTCCACTCAGTACCGTAATTTACTAAGTATCTGCTGCAGTTCTGCAGTGAAGGCCTATGGAGTTTTTTAAACCTGCTAAGCTCATACTAATAAATTCTAACTCCAGACTTTTTCCTGACCTTGAGGCAATGTAAAATTCCTACTCATTTGACTTGGTCCTAAAGTATATTGATAGAAAGCTTTGTTAACATGTCACTGGACACACCCTGATGGATTACATGCTCAAAGGAGTCGTAGCAAGTAAAGATCACTAGGAATGCTTTCATAAGTTCTTTTCCTAGAACATGAAATGTCAGGGCTCTGTTGTTGATGTAAAGGTAGAGTCAGGCATGCTAGCTAACAGGTATTTATTCTGCCGTCAAATGTATAAGGGTTAGTAAATTATCTCTAATCCAAGAGAAGGCCATCTCATACAGAAGGAAATAAAATGGAAGTTAGAGAAGATCAATTCAAATAGTTGAGAATTATACAAGTGAGTTTTAAGATGTTACTTTTCAAAATGGAAGAAATCCTTTTACCTGAATATATTCAAAAGCACGTGTTACTAATTCACCTGTCTGATTACAAATAATCATGCTTAAAGCACAGATTTGAAAACATATTTCTTAATTTACCCATCACCATCTCTTAGCAGTCAGTGATGGCGAACCACGGGGAGTTTTCCGTGACAGCTGTGGCTGGGTGCTGCGTGTTTCCCACCACTGACTGGAAGCCAACCAGCGAGAGCTGACCTGTTGGTTCAGATCACCTATATGGTAAGCACTGCTTTCCCAAGTTGTTAATGTGCTTTTTCCCATAGTCAGCATTAACTCTTCCCTTCTGACAATTAGCTACTTTGGTTGCTCGTGAACTCTTTGCTCTAACAAAGTCTCTCAGAACTGGCACCCAACTCAACAGCTACTGTGCACTTCCTCACCAGGGCTTCCTCCAGTGTCGGCAATGCCAGCACTTTCAGCACTCTTATCCTTATATTTATCTATTACTTATTATCATTTCAGCAATCTCCCTGTGTCTCGAACAGTGAGTATCACTGTCAAATTCAACATGTTCAAAAAACATCTACTCGCTTGAACTTATTTATTCTTTGAGTTTATAAATGTGTTACCTATACCCTTGATTTTTGGATTATTCTGTCTCTGCTGACTACAGCAAGCACAGAGTTTGGGAAATGATTTATACTGTATTTGTTCTCAAAAAAAACACATCTCCTTAGTCACAAGGATTTATTCAAAATGCCACTTGGTTGTCATCAAGTGGGCTGTAGCAAACTAAATAGGACTTTTCCCTGGAAGATCAGAAGGACATGGGAAATGCTTGTCCCAGAATGAGCTTAAATTTTCTTCCAGTTCAGTTTGATGTAACAAATAAGTAAAGCTGCCTAGGCTCCTTGTTAGTTGCTGAACCAGTTGAAGGAAAAAAAATTTTAAAAACCTGTTTTCAAGGATTACAGAGTAAAACTTAAGGGAACAGCATGCAGGCACGGTGTGCAGGTCAGGGGCTGGCTATACCTGCCTACCTCACCTCCAGAGTGCCCTCCACACCAGGAGTGCTAATCTGGCTTGAGCCTCCTTCTGGTCCAGTGGGCCACTCCTTAGTCATAACTAAGCATCTCTAGAAACACAGTACTGGGAAATCAATTGTCTTTGTGGTTAACTTCCCTTTTTTTCTCTCTTTTGGAATATTCCTTTACATCTCCAAGATTTTGCTTTTGCTGCTATACTGTCAATATTCCACCATCCAAGTTTTTGGTTTTCTTTTGAAGCAACTTTGCCCTGCAGAGGTTGCATCATGTTAGCTGTGAGATCATGCTGTCCTAATATATCACCTTTTCCAATCAAGTGTCTCAATCAGACACCCACATGTGCTCCACAGCGGTGTGCTGGGCACTGACACATAGAAGGATGAGCTCAAGGTAGGACTCACACAAAACACAGCCATGGCCCATTTCTCCTCCAGGTTCCCACAAGGATCTCATGCCACAAAGTGACCAGAAGGGCACATCTCTAGAATCCAGCCAGTCAAGCAAACTCAGGGGATCTGAAGGGAGAGTGCAGGTGCAGGTGGAAAACGCCCAAGACACACGCATCTATCTGCTTCTCAGACCTTTCAGCATCCCGCCTTCCTCATTTTACTGCTAAGAATATCTGCACCACTGCACAGCTGAGTCCTCACATGTGTCAGGAGAAACAAAGGCAAAACTGAAACAGGAGAGAATGAACATGGGAGAGGAGGGAGACAGAGCAATCTCATGCACTTTTGCATTGTGGAAAACACCTTGTTAAACTTAGGTGTGGATTATATCAGCAGAAAACCTGTATATTTCACAGGAGCTGACAGCCACAGTCACAGCAGTACAAGCAGGAGCAGCTCAGCAGGGAAGAGAAGTAGCTACCACTCTGTACAAGGAGCCAAGCACAGGGGCAGACACAGGACACAGCTTCAAACTGTGCAGGCAAGGTGCTTCCCCAGACATGGGATCAGGGCACTGGGGGCAAGGGCCATGGTAAGGGGAGCATCAGGGTGCGTTATCACTGGCAAGTGACAGCAGGCCAGGCAAGGCCACAGGCCTGTGGGAACCAGCAGAAATCAATGGAGAGAAGAGGACTTCCAGGGAGCCCGACACAGTGAAGCACAATGCTCCACTGTGCCTGTCACTCCTGGCCTAAGTAGTCTTCTCTCAAAGACCCCAGAGAAGGGTTGAGTCACCCAAAAGAATGATGATTGGAATAAAGCCCTGATTTCCTTCCACCTTTCTGAACCAGAATTTGGCCTGAGAGAAGAGCTCATTGTACACCATCATTACAGCAAGGACAACAGGATATGATTGTGAGATTGTAACTGAGACATTTTCCACACACTCCCAAAGATACTGGGGCCACAGTGGAGTGGCATTCTTCACTTGGGGTAAAGTAGGCGTGGGCGAACCCTAGGACAGAGAGTCTCCTGCATTCTGAGACAGACTGAATGAATTTGAGCAGTGGCATTCTTCTGGGAAAGACTTGACTTTGAACTCTAAGACTTTTTTTTTCTATTTTTTAATTAATTTTATTGGGAAACAAATAGCAATGAGACAGCTTCAAAAACAACTAATAGGACAGTTTCAATAATTAATACATTGCATATTGTTGTCTTCATAGTGGTTATTCAGAGTATAAGACGCAGACATGATATCCTGCCCGAACACTATTAGTGCAAACCTTTCTTCTCACTGAGTTCAAAGAAAGTAGATGTATATCTATCTTATTTTGTATGTGCAGATACAAAATGGTCCTTCATTTGTATCCCCTTTTTTGTTTAGTTTTGTCAGAGATGAGTGTTCAATTGCCACTTAAATATTGTAGGTGAGTGAATTCACCAAAATATTCCAATGTAGTCCGTTAGTCCATAATAGTAGTGGGCTATCCATAGTACTGGCAGTGTCAGAGGTTGTTAACTTGAGCCCTTTACAGTTCAGTAAAATGGCTTCATCTTTAAGTGTTTGGAAAATCGTGTCTCTTTTATTTTTCCTTCCTGACATCTTCCATCTCCCTTTCCATCTTTTTTTCCTTCTTTCTGCAGCTTAGGCTGAGAGATAAGCTGGGTAATGGCAGCGGGCTTTGACCCATCACATGCCCACATGACACAACACACACACACACACACACACACACACACACTTAACACCTATGCCTGGAACAAATAGCATCACAGGTTGGTTGAACTTGGGGCACCTGACATGTCAGGTGGGTCTCTAACTGGGAGGTTCCCCACACAGGTCCTTCCAAATACTTCCCCCAGAGCAGAGATGGTGTATAGAGGCTTCTCTGGGCAGGCCACTGGCCAGTGCTCTCTGGCTGGCACATAGGAGACCATAGAAGATGGCCTGCATGACCTCAGGACTGTTTCCTCCATCTTGGGAGACAAGCTCTGAATGACTTCTGGTCCTGTCCACCTTAGGTGACCTAACCAGTGGTGGAGAAGCCCAGGAGGAGGCTGTGGTCATCAACACTGTGCTCCTGCCCCATGTGCTGGCAGCAGCGCGTACAGGGAGGTCACAGTGTTGTTTTTCACTTGTTTCTAAACACATTCCTAACCAGAAAAATAAACAAAAGAAATGTAATTGTTCCTGGCTCCCCTATTTTGATTCCTGGTGTTTAAAATGCACCCAGATGATACTGAAAGCTTTGCCCTGCAAGCTCCTGGTGTAAACCCCCACTCCCACAACGGAGCCGGCTGTCCGCCATGCACCTGCCACGCTGCTCTGCATGTAGTAGGCTGTCAGGACTGACTGGACCTGAGTGGTGAGGAGATAGAATCTATAGGTGGAGCCACTGCACTTCCAGGAGGCAAACCCTTGGACAGAGCCATCCATTTGAGTTAATTAATGGCCTGTTTTATTGCTTTCTCTCAAGTCTCTAAGAATTGAGCCTTCTCAGCACTCACTGTGGTGTGATCCTGCTGATATAAACAGCGAAGAAAACCAGAGCTCCGGAACAGACAGCAAATGAGATCCAGCGTCAAGCATGGGTAACACTTCAGTTCTCATCTGCACTGAAGTTTTGAGGTCCAAGACCATGCGTGGTAGAAGTTTGAGACTGAATTTGCTTGTGCATTTTCACTGAAGTATTAACCTTATGGCTGAGAAAGAAGTTATCTCTGGGCTTGAAAGAGAAAAGGTTTGAGATGGAGTGGAAATGGAATTATTTGCTGTTTTCTGAAAGGCTCCCCACATGGTGTCACTGGAAAGTTCCCAGTGAAGACACCGGCCACTCAGACACCTGCAGGAGGCTGGGTGGGATAGAAGTGTCTGATTGCCTAGGTTTCGGGGCACAGCATGCAGAGGGCATTGGTTGGATGCATGCAGAGCTCTAAGGTTGGAGGAGAGGCCAGCGGATACAGAGGTAAGCTTGGGGAGCACTGCAAGCAACGCGGCACTCATTCTCAATAAGCCAAGAAACCCCAGGAGGGCTGGGAAGCGCAGGAATGGCACGAGCTGACTGAAGGCCGCACTAGCTATTGGTTTGAGAATATCCTGATTAATCCAAAACTGTTCTTTATAATCCCAGGGTTCTCATGATAGCACTTAAGTACCATGGAAGAAAGGGGAGGAAGAAGATAGGTGCAGAGAGTAAGGGATTCTCTCCTGCTGAGTCAGTGCTCTGACCAGCCCGGGGCTCCCTTGCCAAGCCAGTGACTAGAGATTCTTCAGGGCAGCGGATCAAGGACACCAGAAGCTAGTCCCTGCCTGGCCCTGCCAACATGTCAAAGGGGAATAAATCAGGAGAAGGTGTGGGCCGAGCATAGCACAGCTTCAGAGAGGGGTTGCTCTGACATTCCCAGCAATCCAGCTGAAGTCTCCAAGAAGGATGAAGTTTTTCTTTTGAAACCATTCTAGTAATCTTTTAAGTAAAGGGGACAAAGTTACAAAATTAATTGCTTCAAAGTACCAACTGAGTGGAAAACCATTCTTTTTGTTGTCTGAATTTTAAAAATATAGCCTTCAGATGGGCTTCGAGGATTCATCCACACTGGGAATGCCAAGATTAGTATCAGTAGCTAAATCATTTTATATTCCTCCTCATCGCCGTTCTTAGTGTCCTTCCCTGGGCCAGTTCCAAAAGGCTTTGATGGATGGATAGTCATTAAATACTGAAGACCGAACTTTCTCCTTCTCTCAAACTCAAACAAAAATATTATGTGCTGAGGACTCACTGAAATGATAGGGTAGTAAAGGAAACCCAGGATGGCACCAAGAATGATTTTCTAGAAGGTGGTACTCAATATACTAAGATTAGCATACTGTTTGCTCCTTGCTCCCTGGTAAGTTTTGGTCTCTAATTAATTCCTTAACATTGAGCTGTCTTTTTTTATTTTTTATTTTAGTGGTTTTCCCATAAATGAGCAAATATTCAATCTGGAAAAGGGGGTGCTGGATTAGGCTATCAGAGTCTGAGACAGAAAAATGAGAAGACTGGATCAAATTAGCTCCCCGTGTCATTGTTACATCATATTTATTTGCTGGAAAAATATGCCTGAGAAGCAGGCAGATAGGCTTCCATAAAGGAATGGGGAATGCTAGTGGGTGAAGTTTCATTTGCTAGTTTGGGGAAAACATGAGCAGAAAGATGCAGGGAGACATGCTGAGCCCTTACTGCAGTTCAAGGTAAATGAGCCCAAAAATCAATAGTTCATTTAAAGCACAACGCAGTTCCTTTGTCCTTGAGATTTTTTAAAAAACTAATACAGTCTTCTTCAATTCTTTCACGTGTAACAAATTGCTCATATGCCAAATAAGAGGCAATTGGAAGAATATAAAATAGTTGTCTAGTAGAGTTTAAATAAAGTTCATTTCAAAATAATGAAACCTTTAAAACATGACAAATTGAGAAGTAACATGTATAGCAGGGCAATAAGAGCAGCTCTGTTTCTTAGTGATATTGTGGTCTTAAAAATTCTCCTGACTTTATTTATTTATTTATTTATTTATTTATTTATTTATTTATTTATTTATTTGGCGGAACTGGGGATTGAACTCATGCTCTTGTGCTTGCCAGGGAAGCACTTATTCCACTGAGCCATCTCCCCAGTCCCCCCAGTCCTGACTTTTTTTAAAGCAGAGTAAATTTTTCACAGCTGCTAGCAACTGGGTGAGCAGGATAGAAGGGGCTCAGAATGTGCAGAGCAATACACAGGATTCTAAATTTCCTACAAACCTCTTATGCCTCTACTGCAACATCTTCTGGATGTGTCTGGATGCACTGGGACTATAGGGCACCTAGAACCAGTGGAATCTGGAGCCTTTGTGTTAAATAAGATTTTATACAAGATGGCTGGGAAGATAGCTCAGCAGTCTAAATGCCTGCCTGGCAAGCACAAGGACCCTGGTTCAATCCCCAGTACTACATGACTTGCTGGTCCAGAACCCTAGAGCACACTGTGCCAGCCACTGAAACCAGGTATGATGGCACATGCCTGTAATCCCAGTCTGGGGAGGCTGAGGCAGGAGGATCACTATGAATCCAAGCTGTGTAGTGAGATTCTATACTAAACAAATAAATAAAAAAATATTTTGGTAAACTATGAAAACATATACAAATATAAAGAAGTTATTTGACACATTCCTCCTATCATTAAGCAGGCAAAGCGGAAGACTTTATGGCCCACAAGATACCTAGCATATGATCCTAGGTGATAAAAGTAGCCATCTTCTGTGCCAAATCAGCTGTTGGTTTTGTTTTGCTTTGTTTTTATTTTTAATATCGAATACACATGGGGCCGGGTGGTCTAAGCACCTGCCTGGCAAATACAAGGGCCTGGGTTTGGTCCCTGGTACCACATGTCATGCTGACCCCAGGACCCCAGGTGCACTGCCAAAACTGGGTGCCATGGCTCACACATGGAATCTCATCACGGGGGAGGCTGAAAACAGGAGGATAACTATGAGTCCAGCTTCATAGTGAGATCCTGTACCAAATAAATAAATAAACAAAAAATTTACCTTGAATACACATCACAATTGAATTAGATACCTGGCAATGGAGTCATACTAGTTGTCACAACGGGCATTTCTTTCCATATATCGCCATCATTTTCATCCTCAGCTATCCAGGAATCAACAGTTAAATAAAACAGCTCCAACGTGGCCATATTTTGAAGCCTCACTTCTTCCAGATACCATCCAGGATCCTTCCCACTGTTGTCATGTCCAATGCGTACCTTATAGATTTCACCAATACCTTTAAGATTAATCTGAAACATAAAGTGCAAAGGCAAAATAGAAATCTCTGCATTTCTGACTTTTTTTTTGAATTCCAGATCTGTATTCAATTTTGAACTCAATACCTGTTTTCTTATCAAAAGTATTTCTTACTGATTTCCCTTGGAACTACAGGAAATTTAGAACTTGTGATGCCATGAAATGGTTTATATTCTTTATAATAAAACACACATTGACCCTAGTTTCCTATAGATTAAATCCAATTAACTCTTGTTGCAGCTTATTTTAGCAATTCATCATGACTATGTTGCAAAATAATGTTTTGTTGTAATTATTGATACATGCTATTGGTTCAGTGATAAGACTTGAAAGATAAAACCATCTAACCCCGGATGTTTTTTAATAGCCTGATTATGAGTTCCTGAGGAATAGTCTGTGTTCTCCCAAATTTAAACTAAGGTTAGCCAGACAGTCCTGAAACAGACTGAGGCTGTGATGGAAAGACTGATTTTGCAACCAAGTTGGCAATAAAATACTACCCTTTTGCCTCTACCCATCCCAAACACCTAATCAACCACTGAAACAAATATTCTAATGTATCATTCACTATTATTCACTAGAGTAAATAATAAGTTTATCTTGAAAATTCTTACAGGGATCATATGGAAAAAAAGAACTGATCAACTCTATACTTTTCTGGGTTTTCACCTCTGCTGTAACACCTTGCCACTCGCTTCATGGCTTAAAACTCAGACCCCGAACTTTTTGCCCTTCCAAGAGGCAAAGCTCCTAAACCATTGCTTGGGGCCTCACCCACCGAGATCAAGGCCCTCATCAGCCCGGGCTCCAGACCAGAGGCTCTGGGAAGGCTTCTGCTTCCAAGCTTGTTCAGGTGGCGGGCAGCACTTGGCTCCTTGGAGGACTGACGTCCGTTTGCCATGTGGTCCTCTCCAGGTCAACAAGGCTACATCAAAGCCTCACACTTGGAATCTCCCTTACCCAGTAGGAAAAACATGTTCACTTCTAGGCACAGATTAGACTCTATCAGTAAAGCAGGTTCATTTCCCTGCATTATAGTCATCTGATTTGCAACCTGCCTTTTGCCATGAAGCATAACATATCCACAGGAGTGACACCAGGACCAAAGACCGTAGGGTCAGAGTTCTCACTGCCACATATTATAGCTAAGCCAGTTTGCTTTGCCTTCTGGTATTTTTCCCACACTGCTACTGCCACCTCAGCTGGCATCGCTCCTCTCCTTTGATGTTGTCATGAACTTTCACATCATGACAGGAGGTCACTGCAGCGTGTCCCAGGTGTGCCGCCCTCCTGCCACCTACAGTATCTGCACTGGTTAATATAACCTTGCTGTGCTGCCCTGGTGATAAATTTTCTGAAACTTATCTGTCTTACAGATAAACCTGTCCTGCGGTAAAAGTGTCCTTTGTCAAAGTACATAGAAACAGAATTTAGCATTTAAGCTGCTGTTCTTGTTTCTAGAACAAAGTGGTTACAGAAATACTGCCTTGTAGAGAAATCTTAATGAGTGCTTAGTACAGGTAAGCCAAATCTTAAAAGCTTTCCCAAGGCTGCAGATGGTGAGTCATGGGATGGAAGGTGGAAGTCATGCTCCAACTAGAGACAGAATAGTGAGGGGGCTATGATCCATTTTGACCTTATGCAGGCCCGATTTTGATGGTTTCTTCAGCTTTTGCTGTTTATACAAACTGCAGTCAGTTCTTAACCTTCCTAAGCATCTTTGACCCTACTGAACACGATACCAGGGACTGAGACTCTAACATAGAAATCCAAAATCTGAAATCCTCCAAACTCCAGAACTTTGGCAAACACTGACGTGACACTACAATTGAAAATTTCTCCCTTCAGGAAACTTAGCTTCATGCACAGAATTATCAAATACTGTATACAATTAACTTCAGGCTATAATTATAAGGTATAATTTAATTTTGCATTTCAACTTTGGATTCCATTCCCAAATGGCTCATGTACCTAGAAAAATTGCAAAATCTGAAAATAAAAATCTAAAATGTGAAACATTCCTGATGACAGGCTTTTCAGATAAATGATACTAACTTATAGTACCAGTCTCATAAGTTACAATAGCTTTAATAAGTAGCAGAAGCTATTGTTTGCTCAATCAGAATTTTGTGTTCATAAAAAAATGTCTAAATCTACCTCAAGGCAGAAGAAATGATCAATACAGTACCCTCAGAAGGAAATAAAAATTGCTAGTTGATCATCATTGCAAGTAAAGCTAAAAGAAATAAACACATTTAACAATGCGGGCAAAAAAAAAAAAATAACTGTTTGTAAAGATAGTAAGTGGGTGACTGACTATATGGTAGTCCTGGATGACGATCCAGGAGCTAAGTCACTCACATGCTCTGCATGCCCAGCTTGGGCAACGAAGATGAGAAACAGAATGACCGTCCAGTGGCCTTTCAATTGCCCCAGCTGCTCGCAAGTAACTTCTAGCATGTTCACCAAAGTGCTCGGGAACTTTTAGTTCCACTTTAATACAGTTAACCTGGGTCATCTCAGTTTCAATAAAATGAAAATATAATGTGTCAAAAATGTATTATTCTTGCACATAACTGTTTTTAGTTTCTGCCTTTAACCTCCTATATTTGAAAATAAGCAGGACAATGATTCCGGCAGGACAGCTTTCATCACAGAGACGGGCCACACCGTGGCTCCACTACTCTCCACAAAGAGAATCATCCCCTAAGTAGGACACTGGCACAGGTTGAAATGAAATTGTTTTCACCCTAAGGACCAAAGCACCATATGAATTGAGAGACACAGGTCAGAAAGAAAGAGGCAGAAAAAGCAGGAAATAGGGCTCATTCCCAGCCTAACACCACATATGGAAAAACGGAAGCAGTCCAAATAAACTCCCACTATGTAACCAGATAAAAAAAACTCCCACTATGTAACCAGATAAAAAAACTCCCACTATGTAACCAGGTAAAAAAAAAATCATTGTTAGAGAGTGACTTGACGGGCTGGAATTCGTAACAAAAAGCGCTTGAGGTTACACCTAGTTTAAGGAACAAAATAAAACAATTTGTTCACCTATCACATTTGGGACGACTGAGTTCATTAGGTATACTACTCTAGGAACATCTGCAGTATGGGGTATGTGGACTAAACCACTGAAACACAGAACAAGTTCTTAGTACAAATGGATACTGCCCTAAACAAGTATATAAAACAGGACAAGTAGAGGCTGCAAAAGCTTTATGTGAGGACAGGTTGGGAGCATCTAATTAGAACCATAAGCAAACCAGGTACAAGGAAATATAGGGAGAGAACTCAGAGCCAGCCACAGAGGCAGCAGGGTGTCTGCACCCTGAGGAATAAGTGGTCTATCCTGCACCAGAAGAGCAGCCACAAAGTGGTCCCAGCAGAACAAGTAGTAGTAAAATTGTTTAGGAATCTGACTCTAACTATTCCTGAAATTGTAAAAATTCTAAGTGCAATCCATCGTTTCCACTGATCCCGGTATAGTCCGCGCTACAAACAGCGATCGACCAGTGCAGACACAGCTGTGCGACTTGCAGCCAGTGCCGCTGCACCTGAGAAGCAGAGGGGGTGCCCGGTGCAATGCTGGGCACAGCTGTGGGGCAGTGGGGCCCCTGAGTGAGCACACTCAGCTGCTGGGACATGGGGACACTGGGCTCTTGGGCAAGTTACCTCTTTGTGTTATGCTTAGCTTCTTTGTTTCTATAATGGGGTAGGCAAAAACCATGTTCATTGGGAGGTTGTGGGTGATACACTGTTAATTTGCAAAATTAAATCAATGTGGGCCCTTGATAAGGAGCAGTAATTGCAGTTTCATCATCATCATCATCATCATCATCATCATCATCCTCAACACTAAAGGAGAGCAGAAAGAATCAGGCTATGAATACAATGGGGGGAATAAACCACAGATTCCTCCAGTGCTCCAAGTACTGTGTGATTTTGATGCATCTGACCACCCAGTGCTGCTCTGGGTGTTCAGAGGGAGGGAGGGAGAGAAGGAGGGAGGGAGGGACTGAGCAGACCACGCCTCTCACGGTCCCTGCACGTGTACTGTCTGCCCAGCAGATGTGCGGACAGGGAGCAGGTGAGAGACCCTGCAGCATGCTGTGGGGCCTTGTGCTGGCTGCTCGTGTTCCGACCACTGTGCTCCTCCTCTAGGAGCTCACTTGATGGAAGTAGCTGGGGAAAGGAGATAGGAACTTGGGCCTGGGGAGATGGCTCAGTAGAATAAGCATTTGCATGGCAAGCACAGAGTCCTGAGTTCAACCCCAGGTTCCATGAAAAAAAAGGAAAGAAAAGAAAGGAGATAGGAACTGCAGGTCTACTCAAGAAAGAATCTGGTTGTCATAAGAAAGGACATTTGTGTTTGTTACTGAAAATAAAAACTTTAAGACAAAAAAAAGCAGGAAAGATTCACAGAATTTAAAAATCCCTTGCCAAATCCCAGAGTATCAGGTACATTCCACACTTCCCAGCATGGAGGTTTTTCTACACAAAAGCCCAGTAGCGTGGGCAAAGATGGTCAGATACACGAAGACGAAGCAACAACCTGTATCTCCAAGGCAGTGCCTAATTTGTATATAGTCCATCCACTGTTTACAGGGGTAGCGGCTGCCCTTTCCAGACATCAACTTTTAGATGTAGGTCCTTTTTTCTTTTTTTTTTTTTTTTAATGCATTTAGTGCAGGGTCTGCAGGGTCTCACTAGGCAGATCAGACTCATAGTGATCTTCCTGCTTTTCAGCTTCCCAAGCTCTGGCATGACCAGTGCACACCACCACGCCCAGCCTAATGGTGCCCCGGGGCTGGGGCCAACATAGAAGACTTACATGTAACTCTTAAACCCATCATTTTCCATCTGTAGCAACTGCTCAGTGGGGATTTTCAGTCTGGTACACTACATTTCTTCACATAAATCCTCAATATTGTCTCAATAAGTGGTAAATTATTTTTAAAATTAAATTGGCTGGAAGTGGTAACGTAGAACTGTAATCCCAACACCCTGGGATGTTGAGGAAGTAGGACTGAGAATTTGAGCATAGCCTGGGTGACTTCGTAATGTGGAATGGACTGCTCTCAAAATAAAGTATTAAAAAGGTCTGTGAATATAGCACAGCATGAAGGCCCTGGATCCATTTCCCAGTACTACTATTAATTAATTAATTAAATTCTAAAATCAAATTTTATGTTACACAAAGTGTGTACTTTATTATTTTGAGAAAACACATTGGAACACAAACTAGCTTTGTGATTGCTGAAATTCCATTTGAGGAGTTGTAATTGAATTCAGTTAATCAAGTCACCCAAGAGCTCAATTTACATAGTTATGGTCCTTTCAGAAAATATTGCAGCTTCTGTGACAATTTGTAACTCAGGACAGGAACATGGACATAGAGACTAGACATACGAGCTCCAACAAGCTAGAACCAATGAAAGACGGAAGGGTAAACCATACAAAGAAGTATGTCATACCATCGAAAACACCAACAAATCCTGTGGACAATGGGTAGTTAGTTATATTATGCAATATGAAAATACAAGTTTTCCTTTCTTTTTTTATTTCTGTACAGGGGATCAAACTCAGGACCTCGTGCTTGCCAGGCAGTTGCTTGTGCTGCTGAGCTATTTCCCCAACCCATGAACAAAATCTCTCATGTTAATCAGTCCCCAGCCCTCCCACACAGAAACAGGAAATGAGGCCTCTCTTTCTTTCCTTGTAGTTCTTTCCTTCCCAGCAGCTCTGTCCCAGGTCTTTTCTTTGTACCAACAATGGCACTCCTTGTGAGAGCACAGGAAAATAAAACTGCCCTGGCTTAGCGAGAAGATGATATATTGATTTCTTAAAATGTGTCGAAGGGCACAAATTCCTAGACTATTCAGGCCTGCCTTAAAGCTAAACAGTGATCCTAGAAAGTGTTGGCTTCGGTACAGAAATGGAGGCACATGCTTCGAAACCACAGAGAAAGCTGGGAGAAGGGTGCTTGGGACATCCCTGTGCTGTTCTTAAATAATTATACAAAACTAAAAATGCACTAGAGATCACTGTGTTAAGTGAAATGACCCAGGCACAGTGCCACATGATCTCACTCTTGTGGACTGATGAGGTGGTCTCGTTGAAGGTGGGAAAGCACGACGGTGACCCCAGGCTGTGGAGAGGCGAGCGGAGGGCTACAGACAGAAAGGCTGACCATCCCCAGCTCCGATAGGACAGGCGCAAGAAGTTCAGGAGTGCTGTCGCACAGCAGGGCGCTAAGAGGACAACAATGAAGTGCGCATTTCAACAAAAAGTTAGAAGACATGACTGTAAAAGTTTTCACAATCGAGTATGGTAAGTACAGAGACAGAGCTTCATATAAGTCAGAATCAATCTAAGGAAGTAAAACACTCTGAAAATAATAGAAAATCAGTTAAAAATAAAGTTTCAAATGTTGCTGGTTGCTGTCTTGTTACATTTAGCACAAGCTTCTGGAGATTCGTCCTGCCACACCAGCGGTCAGGTGGGCCGGCCTCCCTCTGGACTTTGCCCGTCGCCCGTCCCCCATCGCAGAGCCACCCTGCCCCTCCTCAGCCGGCTCCCGAGGACGCTGCCCGCCCGCGGCGGCAGCCCTTCATATCTGCGGCCTAAGGCCGCTTCTTCCTGAGCTGCAGGCTATTCACAGTTCTCCGTGTTACTCCTTCTGCTCACAGACACGAGGACGGTTCTGCCCTTGTAAGCAGATACGTAATTAAAATAAGAAGCAATAACTCATATTCACAATATTCATAAAATAAATGTGCAGTTTGCATTTTAATATATTTGCATCTCAAAGATATAAAAGTTTGCAAAAATGTAGGAGACATGGAAGTTACTCGTCATTTTTTTTCTAATTTTTTTTTATACTCCAGGTAATAAAACCTATTCGATACTGAAAGACATCTTTATTCAAAATCATGGTGGATACATTGAAAGATAAGATTGTTGTAATCAAATATGCTGCTGTGTGGGTAAATTCTCTCGGTAGCACTTTGCAAATTGTTTTTATCTTTTATAGGAGTGAATTTATTAAAATTTCAAGTAGCACAGCGCTTTAAAGGAATTCTATTTATTAATGTTCCTTTATTTATTAAAATCAATAAATAATTCAATATACAGTATTATATGTACCCTTCTTTATACTGCAACTACATTTTGTACATTTTATATTCCCTTTTCTCTTTTGAATATAATTACTAATTGATGGCAGTTCACATTCTCAATTTATTTCAATTAACTATTGAGATTCTTATTACACTTACTACACTAGCACTTTCTATTCAACTGACAGAAGCCCCTTTCAGTTAGCTCATCTTTCCTCACCACTGCCCTAGCTGACCCTATCACTGGCTCTAGGAAAAAGAAAAAAAAAAAAAGATATGGCACACCGATTTCTTTTGTCTTCTACTTGAAGGTAGAGAAACAATTTTCGTTCAAGATTTCCTGCACGGGAGCCTGTGAAATAGCTCAGTAGAATAACGGCTTGCCTGGTAAGCACAAGGGTCTGAGTTCAATCCCCGGTTCCACCAAAAAAAAAAAAAAAAAAAAAGATTCCCTGCACAAAATGTGGGATATATGAAAGTTAATGGCAAGTAAAGGAGCTGATCTTATCGATACAATCAATAACAGATTAGCAAATGTTCATTTTTTAAGGGTATGAGGGTTTTTTTTGTTTTTTTTCAATTTAACACATTAGGTTGCTTTGCTAGCATATGAGATGTCATCGGTCACTGACATTTCATGTTCATGACCAACATCATGAGTAACCATTGTTTTTCCTCTGTACAGAAGCAGCATGTTGAACTCTGGAAAGTTCTTAGTTGACCTCTGGGATATAGCAGAATGGAACATATGGTTAAGCCTCTCATCCCTGAAAGAGTGCGTGCATGCATGCGTGCGTATGTGTGTGTGTGTGTGTGTGTGTGTGTGTTGCATGCTCTATTTTTCTTTTTTATTTTAAAGAGAATAGAAAATAATACAACATTATGAACAATACAGAATTTCAAAAAAACAAGATGATAGGAATTCAGCAATGGTTGTTACACTGCGTATTGTTGTCTTCGAAGTAGTTGTTCAAGCTTACTGAAGTTGGTGTAAATATGTTTGTGCTGGCTCTTCATGCGGCGAGGCAGACCGCTACTCTTAAGTGCATACTTGTAGAGTTATCATTAGCTTTCCAAAACTCTACCAAGGTCTCTTTCCCCTTGTTTTGTACAAAATTATAACTTACATTCTGGTCCTTCTGTAACTACAGAGATTGGGTTCCATTGTACTCTTATGTTTATATCACTGTGCATTTCTTTTGTCCTTCTCCCAAAATACCTTGGCTGCTTTCCGTTCTTGCTCCTCTCCGCTTGCCCTTGCTCCCTAGTTTCTCTCTCTTCATGCCAGTAGATCCCCGCAGGCACACCCACCTCACTGATGGTGTCCACAGCAGCGCCCATTCACTCTGCTCTGCCCTCAGTGTGAAGTTGCCCACTGCAGTCCTCTTGTTTCTAACCCACTTGCTGGTAGACCACTCATCCTGCGGCTTCATCTCAACTTCTCCCCGTACAGCTCGCCCGCAGCTCCTTGGGTCCAGGCCTTCCCTTGGTTTTCGGAGAACTCTGCGTGACCCCCCGATGGTTCCTGGTCCTGCAGTATGTTCCCTCCAGCCACCTCCTCCCAGTGGATCCTAGAATGACGAACAGACACTGTGTGTTCTTTGTTTTCAATGTTTATTTTTTTATTAGTCCATGTGTGTCCTACGCAACGACTTCATTCCTCATGGGGAGCTACCACATATACACAATGCATTTCAATTCCTTTCCCCCACCCCCTTTCCTTTCCCATCCCCTGTTTCTTGGACCTCTTCCCTTTGGGAAAAGATTAACTCCCTAATCTTATCTCTTTAATTTTGCTTATTATTTATATTTCAGACTGTCATATAAAAGAAAGTGTACAATGATTACATTGTGTATTTACATGTGAAATTTAAGTTTGTGTGTCTCATTTATTTCATTTGTCCTGACATCCTAGTAGGAATTTACTAATCCTAGTAATTATTCTTTAGTTTGAAGGAAAAGCAGGATAGTCATTTCCTTCCCTAAGTAGTTCCATAGGGGGAAAGACACAGAGCTGCCTTCGGCCATGTTATTCAAGTTCCGAGGGCAAGTGCACCAGCGCCCTGACACCCTTGTCTGCTGTCCTTGGGCAGTCCTCTCCGAGGCAGAGCTGAGACTGCAGCCCTGACTCAGTCCCCTTACTGGTTCTCCAACATCAAGTGGTTATCATGAGCTTTTATGTTGGGAGTTTTCATTGTTTCTGAATCTTCCTATGTTTGATGTGAGATAGGGGCTATTTTGGACAAGAAGTATCAACCTAAATAGATCTGAGCCTTTGTAAAATAGCAACTCTTGGGCTGAAGGAACAAGAAGGCATGCAGCCAGCCTCCTGTTAG
Organism: Ctenomys sociabilis; assembly: GCA_004027165.1. NCBI lineage: Eukaryota > Metazoa > Chordata > Mammalia > Rodentia > Ctenomyidae > Ctenomys > Ctenomys sociabilis. Next base: position 7,995 of record PVKA01016364.1, on the reverse strand, counting down.
GACTGGCCAGCACTGGCAAGAGGCTTGTTGCAGCTGCAGGTTATGTTTCTGCATAGATGCCATTTACTGGACCCACTTCGTAGCGGAGGAAATCAAGCCTGAGCAGTTCGGTCCAGTCTGCACAGGAAACATGCGAAAGAGCGGGAAGCTTGCAGAGGGCCTGCAGCTCACGGCCAACCTCATGTTCCCCAAGGCAGTTGAAGACGACCTTGCTCTGCCTGAGCAACTTTTGTCAACTGATGACATGTTTGCGGCATGAAAAATGTTTGAAGATTTTCAGACTTCTGTTTCATTTTTTTTATTTTGTGGAAAAGTCTGATTGTGCATATTTAGTTTGGATCAAGCACGTGTGGGCAACACAAGCTCTACAATGGACTATCACACTCACCAGTTATGAACTGGCTCTTGTGATTCCTCTCAAAACTAAAATGAAAGAAGCTGAATATTAATTGACTTTCTCTGTGGCATTTTATAATACTACAAGCGAAGCATAATCAACTGAAAAGAAGGGTAAATACTATTTTTGAGAAAAAAAACTATGTATATCATACATATATGGAATTTACAATTGGAAAAAAATCATATGTTCTAGAACCATATAACAACAACAATAATAACAACAAAAAAACACCTCCTGTATTAGTGAGAAAACTGCCTGGAAGATTAACTGTGACTGGTGTGGGAGTGTGACACAATTCTCTGCATGAAACACAGCTTTTGTCTGCACATGAAAATGCACACTCTGCTTTCCAGCCCTCTTACCCCAGTTTCAAAGCCCCACCATTCCACTGATGCCTCCCTTCAGCCTCACTGCCCGACAAGCCTGGCCTTTGTGCTGGCTCACCTAACCCCAGACCCAGCCAAGCTCTTCCCTCACAAGATAAGTTACTTACCATCTTCTCAACCCATCATTCAGCCAGGTGAGGCAGTACACACAGGTGCAAACCCAGCCTCAGAAAGCTAAGAACTTAAGGAGTCAGTGTCTTAAAATAAAAAATGGGAGTAGAAGGAGTTAGGAATGTAACAGCGCAAAGGTGCTAGGTTCACTTATAAGTACTGCTAATACACAAATGGGTTTCTCATTTCATAAGAACTTATTATACACCAGGATCCCACCAACAATGGTCTGGCATTGGGAAGAGACAGCAGTGGCTAATGTAGGGTAGCTGCCCTCATGGAACATGGCTAATGATGAGAGAGATGGTGGACAGAAGTGAGAAGATGGGGTCATGCGTAGTTCTCTGTAGAAGTGAGCAGGCGGTCCTTCTAGATACGAAGAGAAGGCCTCTCTGGGGAGGCGATATTCAGGCTGAAATATACATGACAAGAAAGATGTTCAGCTAGACAATAACAGAAGGATGCATCACAAGCTGAGGGCTGACCACCAGCATCTTAGAGTTGCTGCAGGTGAGCTAAGTGACATGTTAAAGTCTGAGTTGGGGGGATGATCCAGGGCTTTCTGGCCCACAGGAAGCACAGAAAGGATGAGGAGGTAGACTGGGACCATCAGGCAGGGCTGGGCCACCCGGGGATCTGGAGCAGAAGATAATGTGGTCTGGTTTGTGTTTTTAAAAATATGTCCCATATGGTCCGCAAAAGAGTCGCAAGAAAGTAAAAGTGAAAGCAGGGAGGCTATTAAAGAAACTTGAGATCTGATCTGGGTGAGGGAAGACTACGACTGTGCCTGGAACGTGAGCCGTGGAGGTGGAGGAGGAGAGGGCCTCAAATAGGGTCACAGTGTGTTCTGCGTTCGCTGTTTTGTCTGACTACACCCTCAGTTTCCTGGACTGGAACACCACCTATCTGCTTTGAATTTTCCAGGAAAGAGATTTTTCACCGAAACTCCAACCAAGGTTTAGTAACTCTACCCTTTCCCTGGGTTGTTGACCCAAGCAGGGAAGCATTCCTTTACCTATTCCTGCTTTGTCTGCCTCAGTTCTGACCGTTTCCCATGTCCCTGCAGATTTTTCCCCTTGTGGAGACACAGAGACTTCTTGAAAGATTCTATTTGTTCTCATATTCTTAACATTGACATCTTATACATTTTACAACATAACTTCCAGAATTTTAGTTCATCAAAGAAATCTCTACATAGCCACAGTCACTTTATTAAAAAAATCCCCCCCTTCTCACCAGGATTATTTACAATGGCAGTCAGGGTTCTGCCTTCAAGAATCCACCTTTCTTAAGAGCCGTTATCCCCCAGATCTCATGTTTGCACCTGTGAAAGGACCAAGTCAAGAATCAGCAGTCATCACAGAGCTGCCAGGTCAATAACACTCAGGCAGGTTATGGTCAAGTTGGGATAGCTCGGGATGCTGCAGGTTCATATTTGTGTTGCATTAAATTTTCTGAAGTAATAAGATCACAGAAAGCAAAGACAAAATGTGTGCGTTGAGATAGAAGTCAATCCCCTTTGTAGTAATTAGACACAATGAACCAAATGTGAGCTCTCTCTTTGAAAAATATTAACATTTCAAACAGAACTTTAAGGCAGAAATCTATTTTTAAAATCTAAAATATTAAACCAATATTCATTCTGACTTCCTTTTTCTCTCTGATATGCACACGTACACACACATTTTTATTTTTTTAAAAAATACTTCAAAAATTAAAGGGCTGGAAAGGAATTCATAATGGATCCACATCAACTGTCTGCCATTAAGGAGCTTAAAACTGGGTCATCCTACATCATACAGAACATTCTAGACCTCCTTTGCCATCTTCCTCAATATTCACACAGAAGTCAGAAATATAGCTATCAAGACACATTGTCTGCAGTAAAATAAATCAATATTGGCTCTACTCATAGGCTAGAATATAAACAATGCACTCTTTCCTTGAGTCAGTGCAAATACAATACAGTGGTCAGATGCTATCTCTGTATTTCACTGAAGAAACAAAGAAGGGTTTTCATTTTCATTGTCCACTTTTATTGAGCTCTAATTGAGTACAAAATCTGTATATACTTCATATATCTCATTCAGTGTACTCAGACCTTATATGCCCATGCAGCCACCATCACACCAAAACAACAGACACATCGCTGTGAAAGATGAGAGCTTTAAGGCTCAGTTTTTCTTGAAAACTTCAATAGTTTTTCTGAGACTAATAGTCACTCAACCAGCATGTCCCTGGAGAACAGTTCTGCTATAAACCACCTGACTTATGAAAGAACAGCTAATCACAAAGAAAAGAAGTCTGTGACAATGGCCATGGTGGTGGAACTAGGCTAAGGGAAAGCAGTGGTTAATTGTTGAGTCATTTAGTCTGCAAAAGAAATGCTAGACTATCTACTGAAATTCTTTCTTTAGGCCTATTTTCCAGTTTTTTCAGTGGCCCAAGGACACTGTCATTTTGTGATCAGCAGCAAACATCGCCAAAGACAGTTATAATAGTGGAACAATTTGAGCAGGCTTGAAGGTGAGCTCCAGGGAGTTATTGGCCTGTGAAGGAAAAGAGCTGGGGCAGGCACACACCCAAGGGGCTTGGGAACTCCACAACCAGCCTTACTTGGAGGCAAATGGGGAGAATACGCTGCAGGCTCAGCACCTTCTCCAGCATACAATTCCATCACAGGACCAACTCACTACATTTTCCTTGATGGGCTCTAGGGAAATACACCAGATACACTGTCTTCCAATGATTCTCCACCACAGATCCTATTGATCTGAGCAGACACAGAGATCACAGCCAGTGCAAGGTACACGGCACTTCTTTTAGTCAGATTCCTAGCCCTAAAACAAAAAACCAGAGGTAATAACCTTATAGATAGGGAAGATTTATCTTCAGTCCACATGTTGTTGACTCGCTTACTTTGGACTTGAGCTAGGGAAGCACACCATACAGGAAAGCACGGTAGATGCAAGTCCTCCCTCCATAGCCAGGAAGCCAGACAGGAGAAAGAGGCTGGGTTGCACTAGCCTCATTGCAATACACCACCAGTGACCAAGACCTCCTTCAGGGGCCTGTGAGATGTCATTGCTCAGTAATGCCAACCTGGGGACTGATGCTTTAACACTTGAACCTCTGAGGATATTGCAGATCTAAACTATAATAGCATCATATCCTGAAACTCTTCCGAGAGATAATGTAGGTCTTGTGAGTTATTATGAATTTTTTTATTTCTACATTATGAGAGTACTCATCCGTTTCTAATGTCCTTTTTTTATTATTATTTATTTTTATTTTTTTCCATTTATTTTTATTTTATTAAAATACAAATGTCAATCAGACAGTTTCAAGACACCTTAACCATACAGAGTCGATGAATTAATACATAGCAAACTGTTTTCATAATGTTTTGGTATTGTACAAGGTGCATACATGAAATTATATTTACAGGTTTTTTTATAGCTGAAATTATATCAAAAATTCAATAATTATTTACCTAGTGGATGACCATAGCACTAAAAGCCAACATAATATCCTGTCCAACCACCATTAGTGCAGATCTTGCCTCTCATAGAATTATGTAGAAGCACAGCATTATCTATCCCAACTGTACTGTCTATACACACACATGATGATTTTTTCTTTCTACAACCCTTCCTTTGTCTACACCTGTCAAAAGTAGGCACTCCATTGACATTCAACTACCTTAGGTTCTTGAACTCGACACCACAATCCAACACAGTCCAGCATTCTGCAACCATAGGGAGTTATTCAAAGAAATTGTCGACCATATCCATTTACAGCTCAGCTTAATATTATAGGCTCATGATGTACACTTCATTTTTATACTTTTATACTTTTCTGCTGGATGGTTAAGACGTAGGTAGATCAAAACTTATATACCAACACATGAACTTTATATTTCCTATGTGGTCATTGAAGTCTTCTCAGGGTTTCTAATGTCCTTGAAAGGCCCATTCTACTACCTTGAATATCTTGGACAGCTTCATATGTCTACTCATTTTCAGAATAATGAGGAGAAAAATGCCTTAGATGTGTGTCTAACATATCTAAGAATTTTAGCTTTCACTTCACTCTATCCGTCACAAGCCCGAACCAGGTCGAGATGCAAGGTATTTGTGACCAAGTATTTGGTGGCTCCTCAGGGAGGATTCGGTACACTTTAACGATGTTCACCTGGTCTGATACCAATGACAAGAGGAGGAACAACAAGCTCTTGTTTGTTGAGAAAAGGAGACCCTCTGCCATACACTTTGCATAGGTTAGTACACAGACCCTATGAGATCCATAAAATTTACCCTTGTGGAAAACAGAAGAAACTCAGCTTTGGGGAGGTTGTGGCACTTCCTACAAGTCCCCCAGCCTGTAATGTTCCAGCACAGACTTAACACGGAGATCGGTGTTGTGTTCCATTCTCCTCCATGCCACAGCACTTGGAAACACACAGACAATTCTACCCTAGCTCAATCCTGCACCTGGTTCACCTAGAAAATGAAACCAAGCAGAAACGATGAGTTTCATTTGTGTGTCTTACATGGAAATCAAATAGTTGGTTCTTCCATACATTCATCTGGTGCTAGCATCTCCTCCACAATCAGCCTTAACTGCAGACAGAGCCTATGATTGTTAAACAAATAGCTGGAATACTGTGTGCAGGATTCCACATGTAGGACTGTACCTCTGAGGGCCAGCATGCAAATGTTCTAGTGTTTTCCAGGGAACTAGGTGGTATTTTGTTCACAAGAGTAAATGATGAAAATACTAAAGCTAATTAAATTTCAATGTTCTCTATGTGCACAGAGTGGGACTTTCACATTTTGCTTCGATCTTCAGTAGGTTGACAGTGTCTACCTGAGAGCTTCTCTGCTCCCAGGAAATAGCCTGCTTTAACCATAGCCCTGTATTTCTGTTTGCCCATAGGGTAACAGTTACCATTTTTATAAATGCCAAAATCATGCCATGGCACAGCCACACCCATGCTGGTACAGGAGTTAAACTGAATAAGTGGAATGAAGATGTTTCTGAGCAGAACTCTGGCTTGAGAAAGAGCTGAAGGTAGCGGGAGTCCCTGGAGCTGAGGGCACAGCCGAGCACTCATAGGCACATCCTCTGATGTCTCGGCACACTGCATGTGCAACGCAGCTCTCAAAGGCAGTGACAGCCCTGAAGGGCACAATGCTTTTTTAGCATGGTTAGTTGCTGCCAGTTAACAACTCTTTGACAGAGGCTAAAGGAGAGTGAAAATGTTCCTTCCAGGGGAAACAAGGAACTATTGATTTGACTGCTGACTGTCAGTAGACCTAGGAAACTTTGAGACACTTTAAGTGTAGAGTCTGATGTTAGAGGTTCCTCTTCCTGCCTTGAGCTGTAATTCAGCTGCCTGGTCTGCAAGCTGCAGAAGCTGGATTGGGTTTCCCCTGAGCAACTCCTCACCATTCCTCACAATGAAATTTCACAGAAAATGAGAGCAAAAGCTAAATTTTGACTTGTGACACATAAGTGTTAATACCAATAAAATCTGTTGACCAGATGGATTAGTGAGAATGAGTTACCACAGACTCTTAAGACACTGAAATAGCTTCCACAGGCACTGCTTAAGTCTCTGGATGACTACTAGAAATATCATGCCTACCAACTTTATGTTCTAATTCAATAGCTATGTTAGATAGATTAGATAGATAGATAGATAGATAGATAGATAGATAGATAGATAGATAAAGATAGATGATAAATAGATAGATAGTAGACAGACAGATAGTTGTACAATCACACAAATGAGAAATTTGCTCTTATCCTTGGTTTTAGAAGTTTAGAAAGAAGAAATTTATATGTACTTATGAAGCAAAGGAAAACAGAATTGGAAGTGAATGCTTAAAATTAGGTAACACCAGGGCTGGGGAGAGAGTTCAGCAGCTAAAACATCTACCTGGAAAGCCCAATGTCCTGAGTTCAATCCCAGGCACAAAAAAAAAAAAAAAAAAAAAAAAAAAAAAAAAAAATGTTAAGTAACACCTTTTATCTTTCTAAGGTTGATCACTGAGAATCTTTCTGCATGTGCATAAGGACACTTGAACATGAATGTGTGCATCATCATAAGCTCAGAACAAATGCTGCTGACAAACTATATGCATTTTAAAAGCAAACAACAATCTGCCAAATACACATGCTCTCGCTGCACTGATGGGATCTGCAAGCTTTTCTCAGAGCTGAGAATGCTCACTCTGCATTCCCTACTTTAGAGATGAGGACACAAATGGCTCTGGAAGCTGAATCGACAAATGTTGTCTATTCATGTCGCTCTTATTTAATTGTAATTCAGCTACCTCCTTCTGACTCCAGGCAGGTCTTTGATGAGAAACAAGCAGAAGATGGCATTTTCTGAATGGTACAAAGAAGGAGAGTAGGCTCACGTCTGTGAGCTTCTTATTTTAATTTAGCTATGTAATCCTGAGTTCATTGCTAACGTTTAAAGTCAAAATGTCAAGCTATAAATTTGAATTTATTAAAACTTGAAAACTTTAAAGTGTTTCACACATACAGCATTTTAGGTACTGAATTCTACAGAAACTTATTAGATATACCTAACTTTCAAAATATATAATCAGGGAAGAAGTCAACATGGGTAACTGAGGAGCTGTGCTGGGGTTACTCGGAGAAAATCATCAAAAAACATAAATAATGGGATGAAAGGGAGGGACCTACATGACTAATGAAATAAGAGACTTTCAGATCAAACAAAATACCGTATATTTTTTCCATTTATTTTTATTTTATTGAAATACAAATGTCAAACAGACAGTTTCAAAACACCATAACCATACAGAGTCGATGAAATAATACATTGCAAACTGTTTTCATAACGTTTTGGTATTGAACAAGGAGCATACATGATATTATATTTACAGGTTTTTATATAGCTGAATTATATCAAAGATTCAATAATTATTTACCTAGTGGATGACCATAGCACTAAAAGCCGACATAATATCCTGTCCAACCACCAATAGTGCAGATCTTGCCTCTCATAGAATTATGTAGAAGCACAGCGTTATCTATCCCAACTGTACTGTCTATACACAC